>JAEAOA010001685.1:595000-660000 GCA_016746295.1 Potamilus streckersoni | reverse complement strand
CGAATGCTGACAACTACTAATTGTTGAAAATTAAGGAGCAAAGACATAAGAAGATCAACGATTATATAATTTTTTTTAAAAAAGTATCTTCGTATAAAATGTTGCAGCTAAATGCATGGAGTAACTGTAATCAAAGACCTAGATTAACCAAGTAAATGTAATCAAAGGCCTAGATTAACCAAGTAACTAATCAAAGACCTTGAGTAACCAAGTAACTGTAATCAAAGAACTAGATTAACCAAATAACTATAATAAAAGACCTAGACTAACTACTTAACTGTAATCAGAGACCTAAACTAACCAAGAAACTATAATCAAAGACCTAGACTAACCAAATAACTGCAATCAAAGGCCTAAACTAACCAAGTAACTGTAATCAAAGACCTAGATTAACCAAGTTACTAATCAAAGACCTAGACTAACCATGGAACTGTAATCAGAGACCAAGACTAACCAAATAACTATAATCAAAAACCTAGACTAACCAAATAACTGTAATCAAAGACCTAAACTAACCAAGTAACTGTAATCAAGGACCTAGATTAACTAAGTTACTAATAAAAGACCTAGACTAACCAAGCAACTGTAATCAAAGACCTGAGTTAACCAAATAACTGTAATCAAAGACCAAGATTAACCAAGTAACTGTAATCAAAGACCAAGATTAACTATGTAACTGTACTCAAAGTCTTAGATTAACCAAGTAACTAATCAAAGACCTAGATTAACCATGCAACTGTAATCAAAGACCTACATTAAACAAGTAACTGTAATCAAAGACCTAGATTAACCAAGTAACTAATCAAAGACCTAAACTAACCAAGTAACTGTAATCAAAGACCTAGATTAACCAAATTACTAATCAAATACCTAAACTAACCATGGAACTGTAATCAGAGACCAAGACTAACCAAATAACTATAATCAAAAACCTAGACTAACCAAATAACTGTAATCAAAGACCTAAACTAACCAAGTAACTGTAATCAAGGACCTAGATTAACCAAGTTACTAATAAAAGACCTAGACTAACCAAGCAACTGTAATCAAAGACCTGAGTTAACCAAATAACTGTAATCAAAGACCAAGATTAACCAAGTAACTGTAATCAAAGACCAAGATTAACTATGTAACTGTACTCAAAGTCTTAGATTAACCAAGTAACTAATCAAAGACCTAGATTAACCATGCAACTGTAATCAAAGACCTACATTAAACAAATAACTGTAATCAAAGACCAAGATTAACCAAGTAACTGTAATCAAAGACCAAGATTAACTATGTAACTGTACTCAAAGTCTTAGATTAACCAAGTAACTAATCAAAGACCTAGATTAACCAAAAAACTGTAATCAAAGACTTAGGCTAATCAAGTAATTGTAATCAGAGACCGTGACTAACCAAGTATCTGTAATCAAAGACCTTGATTAACCAAGTAACTAATCAAAGACCTAGATCAACCAAGTAATTGGAATCAAAGATCTAGATTAACAAATTAAATGTAATCAAAGACATATACTAACCAATTAACAGTAATCAAAGATCTAGATTAAGAAAGTAACTGTAATCAAAGACCTATATTAACCATGTAGCTGTAATAAAAGACTTTGATTAACCAAGTAACTAATCAACGACCGAGACTAACCAAGTAACTGTAATCAAAGACCTATATTAACCATGTAGCTGTAATAAAAGACTTTGATTAACCAAGTAACTAATCAACGACCGAGACTAGCCAAGTAACTGTAATCAATGACCTTTATTAACCATGTAGCTGTAATAAAAGACTTTGATTAACCAAGTAACTAATCAACGACCGAGACTAACCAAGTAACTGTAATCAAAGACCTTTATTAACCATGTAGCTGTAATAAAAGACTTTGATTAACCAAGTAACTAATCAAAGACCGAGACTAACCAAGTAACTGTAATCAAAGACCTATATTAACCATGTAGCTGTAATAAAAGACTTTGATTAACCAAGTAACTAATCAACGACCGAGACTAACCAAGTAACTGTAATCAAAGACCTAGATTAACCATGTAGCTGTAATAAAAGACTTTGATTAACCAAGTAACTAATCAACGACCGAGACTAACCAAGTAACTGTAATCAAAGACCTAGATTAACCAAGTAATCGTAAATAAGGACCTCTTTTTTTCTTCAAGACTGCATGATATTAAAGCCTTTCATCTGGACCTTCTTGTAAATACGACTTATTTTCGTAAGGTTTCAAACCCTGATCGATAGCATTATTACTTAAACTGCTGCTGTGTTAACGGACAAGTGACGTTTTATATACAGATATGTTGTATATAGTCTCTATCGCCATGTAATGTAGGAGATTTTCATACGCCTTGTCAGGCAACCGTTTGAATTTTAGAGTGCCAATGAATGTACAAATCGACAAGACAAGAGATGTTAGCCCCAAGTTTTATGTTATCTTCTAACAATACTGACAAAATAAATACACATCATGCTAAACTGCGGCTTATAGCCATCAATCTCCTCCTGGTTTGATAGATTCAGTAATCCGCAGAAATGAGTCTGGCAAATAAACACCACTCAAAGACAAACGTTTAATGAAACATGCTTGGGTACAGCTGGAGAATTATTTACCTGAAGCCATGGATTATTATTGAATATTTAAGGCTGTTGCTCAACAATTACAAATATGTGTCTTCTGTAGCACTGAACTCATTTTTCAATCAAATAATGCTTAAATCGGTATAAAAATCACTTTGAAAGAATTAGTAGGGTGTTTGACACTAAATTATGTATTCTTAATAACGTGTTGCTTTTAGTCAAGGATACCACATTTTTATCTGAATATTATTTTATCTGATGCTTATAAATAGAATGTTGTTGTTTGTTGTTTTTGTTGTTATATTTATTATTATTATTATTATTATTATTATTATTATTATTATTATTATTATTAGTAGTAGTAGTAGTAGTAGTAGTATATTTTTATTATTATTATTATTATTATTATTATTATTATTATTATTATTATTATTATTATTATTATTATTATTATTATTATTATTATTATTATCATCATCATTATTATTATTATTATTATTATTATTATTATTATTATTATTATTATTATTATTATTATTATTATTATTATTATTATTATTATTAGTTTACCTTCATATCCATGTGCTGATAAACCTTAAAAGGATTCAAAAATGCATGTTGCCGATCATCCATTTTTAACGTCATCATCGTTTAATACTGGATTACCGATGGAAATTCCTGTGTGATGTCATACATTAAGACTTGTCTTAGGTTAGGGGATTGGATAACATTTTGTCAGTATGGAGACCTATTCATACCCATATTCTTCTCTACACAGAAGTGAGTTTAGTTACACCTAAGTTAATACTTAAACCACACTTGTTATATGACATATTCAATGTTACAAGTATTAATTTTATTTTGTACCTAGGCCCGGTGGGTTAAATTTACCATATTCAAATAAAGGTTACTTTTCCCCAATACTCTTTAATAATCGAGTCAAAATATGGCTGCCAAAATGCTGATACTAATAGTAAAATGAAACGTTCTAAAAGGAAGTGTAAGGAAAATTTACACAGTAACAGCCCTACGTATTGTATACCACGGGTATTTTCTGAGCCAATTTGTTCATATCATAAACTATTAAATATACTGCTCCCGCACCCACATATTTTTTATCATGCTTCTACATTTTATTTTACAAATCATGCTCACGCGCAAAAATGAAAATAATCACATTGATAAATTTTTTCCAACGATGTCTCTATACACTACTATCAATATCACAACCATTAGTGTTGTACGATAAAAAGTAAGTTTGGAAAGTACGTGGATACTACAAAACTAAAGTAAATAGAGTTCAGATAATTAGCTTATGTTCAGTACAACGAGCACCACCATAAGTGATATCGTACGATACGAGTGGGTAATGTTTCGTTCTACCATAGTTGTAATATTTCAAAATTTTCTTTTCATGTCGTCATATGCCTATATGAGTGTTCATAAAAGCTTATGATGATATTTTCTTTTTTTAAAAATTTTGCTGAACGGGTGATTTGGTGTATGATTTCATAAGTGTGCTTGATTGCTTGAAGTCTTTCATTCTTTTGCTAATTGTGGTATGTTTCAAGTCTAAGCAGCTCAATTGTTTTCAGGCTCTATCTGGTCTAGTAATTTTCAGCATTGATCTATGTCTTTGCGGTGTACATCTTTACAATCATTAAATTACTCTTTTTTCAAAGTAACATTGGGTTAATCTCACGCTATAATTGTATTTTACGTGGTTCACTACATAATTTACTAATTGGTCAAGAAATTTAAAATGTGCAACTCTTTATTTTTATTCATATCTATTTGCTGTTTATATGGGCTTGTTTAAAACTTAACCCAGCTACCACTGCTTACAGCATTAACGATATCTACGATATTTGCGTATTTGCCTGGCACAGCGAACCGCATAAGAACTGGCCAACAAATAGACCCCGTAGGTATCTGAGACTTGTCTTTATTTTCTTTTGACGAATACTTAAAGGCTAAGTACATCTTCTGAAATATTTTCATGAAAATTGTATCCATTATGTGTCATACGAACATATTCAATTTGATGATTATAGTTACAGACAGGCAATGGAAGGACACTAATTTATGAAAATCGGGCTTTCGCATGATTGTACTAAATCAACGCAACTGGAAAACTAAACAATCGAGAAAGACTTCTGTCTAGCATGGACCATAGCTCCTTTACTCGTCGGTTGCCTAATTTAATGATTGGATCGATACAGGTGAAAGATAACAAGGTGTTACTCTCCATTTATCACTACTTGCAGGGTTAGAAGCCCATAAATCTATCTGATCCTGTCATTCACACTTGCTTGCAAAGGTGAAGTTTTTGCATAGAGAACGACTTCGATCAGGTGATGTGAATGACCTGTCAGGAAAGTGCTATATGCAGATTTGGAGTGTCGCCACATTGCAGTTTAATCATCTATGTTTGAGTCCATAAAAATAGAAAGTTTCAGATTTAGCTCGATATAATAGATAACGACTCAGTTAAAATGCAATTGAAATCAATACAATTTAAAAAATGGAAGCCTCGATTAAATATGGAAACCATTGATGTATTATGAATTGCTCCTAGAAATCAACAAAATTGTACCGAAAAAGGACAATATATTATACATGGATACACCTATAAGTTTCTGATTTTAATCTTTAGTAAAAAGCATAATACGTTCCTTATTAGAAAAATAAGTTTGAGAAAATAATTGATTTTGCAAAGATTAATTTATCTATTCTCAGCAGAGAGAGAGAGAGAGAGAGAGAGAGAGAGAGAGAGAGAGAGAGAGAGAGAGAGAGAGAGAGAGAGAGAGAGAGAGAGAGAGAGAGAGAGAGAGAGAGAGAGAGAGAGAGAATTCAACCAAATACTTTTACAATTATTTGAAAAGGTACAACCGGAAGTGTTAAAAGGAGATTCAGTTATAGCCCAACCTCAGGTCGGTGGCCTAAAAATAGTACATGATCATTCTTTTACTGAAAAAATGAAACTCATTTGTATTAAACACTTAAAGCAAGTGAAGATGGATTTTTGGAAGAATATAGTTACAAAACAAATTTAATGAAAATTTGGAGGCCCTATGATATTTATAATTAAGAGAAAGAAAATATACAAAGATTAGCAAATACATTAGTAATAAATTTTGGCAAGATGTTATCCATGCCTTATCAATATGGACAAAGGAGACTTCATAAGTGGAAGAATACTCGCTACATAATATTATAAATTTTGTTGATATTAATAACTTCAATTCCTATACAAAATGGCGACCAAATGGTGGTGGTGTTTATGATTTTTAACGTAGCTTTAACAATTTTTCAGTCATATCGCTACGATGTCTGCAGTGTGGCAGTTTTTAGTGATGTCTAGCACTAGGGCATCATGCCGCAGACATGTAGCATGATGTCCCACCCAGTCACATTATCCTGACACCAGGCCAACCAGTCCTAACACTAACCTCTTAATGCTGAGCGTCAAGCGAGGCAGCTGTTAGTACAATTTGTGTAAGTCTTTGGTATGACTCGACCGGGGATCGAACCCACGACCTCTCGCATCCGAGGCGGACGCTCTAACCACTAGGCCATCGATACGGCCAAATGGAATAACATGTGTTAAACATCTTTGTGATAAGCAAGGATTATTATTCAGTTGTGAAGTGCTAAGTTAGAATGCTCACTAATTTCATTGAATATTTATCAATTATTTCGAAAATATCTAGTCACTGGAAAAGAAGAAATAATATTATATTTGACGAGGAAAACACTCAAATGAATGTAAATTCAATTTTGTTTCACTCTTATCAGATTAGAATTTTAAAATCTGTATATAAACATTTGGTAAAATTAAAATATAATAAACAAACATTACGGAAAGCGTAAGTTATAGTCTAGACAAGTAAGTGTCCGATACCTGATCACAACTGGAAAACAAATTTCTAAGTTTTACCAAGTATACAAATTATACCAAAATCATTTTATAACAAAATGTATTGCTTTTAAACGACAAGATTAGCCATGCAATTAATTTTTTATTCATTTTGATTGGAAAGCATAAAATTTATACGTCACACGGTTCTTCCATAAAGTTAAATTTTACAAGTTACATAATGAATATTTTATAATCCAAAAAAAAAACAAACTTGAAAAATATTTAACACAGTTGTGTAATCAAATGTAGGACTGAGAAAACGTGGACCCTGTTATAACTTTAGGAACATGTGGGATACTATAGCTAAATAACTATCTAATCTTACGTTCTGTATTTGTATGTAACAATTACCAGTCTGATTATCACCCTAACTCTGTTGATGTGTATCAGGATACTTGTATAATCTTATTTGTGTTTGACAGTGTGTAGGTGTGTGTGTGTATGTGTGTGTTTGTTTGTGTGTGTGTGTGTGTGTGTGTGTGAGAGAGAGAGAGAGAGAGAGAGAGAGAGAGAGAGAGAGAGAGAGAGAGAGAGAGAGAGAGAGAGAGAGAGAGAGAGAGAGAGAGAGAGAACTTCTCAACGATATGTTGAACTTCCAAAGCACTGTGTCAGGTGGTTTACAGACAATTTGTTACATCCTTACATTTAAATTTCAATAAAAACAGGAAAGAAAGAAAGAAACAAAACAAGAAATAGAACCAAATTGCGTCTTGCAATTATTAAATTTTGCAACGACGCAAAAATAACTATCGGTGTGTTGGTTATTGGTAATCGACTGCTGGTGGGATGCAATAATAAATGTTATCCAACAGTCTAACACAAATACAAGAAAAGTTCTGAAAGCGTACAATGTTACCTAGTATAGTTTTATTAATCCCTCGATTAACCAATATATCAAGTAAATAGTTGCATTTCATTGTAAATCGTTCACATATTTCAAATGAGCGGGTACATTGACCTTGGGTACTTCTATCTTGGATCAAGCACTTTTTAGGTAGTTTTTGTAGAATGTGTATTCTATATGCTGGCCCAATGATTTAGAGATCTAGTCAATGAATATCTTATTTACAGCGTCTTCACTCATACTTAGAAGAACCAGCTTCATTTATAATACTATTAAAGATTATTTTATATTGTTTTAATGCGTCAGGCTTGTACCTTGGATTTACCATCTCTGCCTTTATTCTCGATGTATTTACTTACGCTAAATTATAACATATTGGAGATATCAAGTGTGTCTATCTGTGTTTGGATTTGTAACGTATCTTTAACAATTTGAGTCATATCGCTATGATGTTTGCAGTATGGCAATTCATACTGATGTCTAGCACAGAGTCATTGTGCCGCAGACATGTATCATGATGTCCCACCCAGTCATATTATCCTGACAGCAGGCCTACCAGACCTAACACTAACCTCTTAATGCTGAGCGCAAAGCGAGGCAACTGCTGAACCATTTTTATAAGTGATTGGTATGCCTCGGTTGGAGTTCGAACTCGCGACCTTAGCCTCCAAGGCGGACGCTGTAACCACTAGGCCACCGAAGCGGACCTGATGCAGAACCTCATAGTTGGCTAAATGGCAACATAGTTGGCAACAGAGCAATATAGTTGATAACAGTGAAAGCAATATTGCTAATAACATTCCTGGCAATATAGTTACCAACAGAGCAACCTGCTTGGCAACAGAGCAACCTGCTTGGCAACAGAGCAGTATAATTAGCAATATAACAACATATTCGGCGGCACAGAAACATAGTTGAAAACAGAACAATATGGTTGGCAACATACCCGCGTGGACGGATCGGCTACATGATAATATCGTTCAGAGGATGTGAATCCAAAATTGTTTATTTTAAATCATGAACTGTTAATTGTAATTTTTACAACGCATTTTGTTATACGAACCACGTGCGCTTCATTATTAAAAGTTTGTTCACTGTATTGTGAATATAAAACTACGTTAATTGTCTATGACAAAATCAGTATTATAATGCCATTTTTGCATATATTTACGGGAGAGTCTAGCTCCAGCTATGGTTTAATGGCTTGTTGTCTACGTCAATGAATATCACGTCCCGATTTCAAGTTTGAATAGTGTTCTTGTTTGTTTGCATTATTTAAAAACATTATTATTATGTTTATTTCATTGTTGCCTTGATATTTGGGTCTATTGAGACCGTATTACTTAATTTTCCTAAATATTAAATTGACGAAAACGTTCTTCGGTGTTTTCACCTAATCCATATCCATTCGGATTCAATTTTGTTGTAATAAGTTTCCACCTGAACTTAGAAACACGACAATGCCCTGAAAATACATAATGTAACCAATTTAAAGAAGAACAATGTGTTTTTACTCAATATAAAAACCATTACACTGATTGTTTAAAGAAAATACTTGGACCTTTATCTCTAAAGTTTGATATTTCGATGCCATTTCGTATCCTAGAATGGATCACGTTTCATTAGAGTTGTTGCAACTGACATCAAGGAAAAGAAATATAAAGAATTTTTTGCTCTAAAGATTTCTTGTGAAAAGTGTATATCATGTTGAATACGATAGAACAGTTAAATTGGTAATTTATTTAGCGACTCGTGAATGAGCGGGTTTAAAAAAAAATAAAAATGAAAAACTCGTTTTTCACGATATATGTTTATATTTCGAGTCCTCTTTTTTAATGTTTCTTTGTACATTTGTGTGATCTTCATTAAGATATTTATCAGGGTACTCTACACACCCTATTTCACATACTCGTACAATATGTTTATCTTTCAAAATATAGTTTACGCAACGGAATGCTAATATCACTATGTGAACATATATTTAGACAGGCAACACCATTTCGTTAATGTCTTTACTTTCATGACCAATTCCTTAGGCCTATCCTTTGAAAGTTAAGCATAATTTGATCCGGTGGACTCGTTTCTGCCGTCAGGTCTAAATTTGCAAGTATTATCAACCGCTTGATCTTGATTAGACGACCTTAAATTAGCTAGACTTGCTGCATATAAAAAATGTCATTTAAAGATCATATTTTAAGTTTGGTTTTAGTTGGATTATTACGAACAGAACATCTGTACAAGAAACAATCTGCATTTGGCACAAGCAATCCTAAATGTATGATTTGAATAGCCATTTTGCACATTCACTCTTCATTCAAATCAATATGCTATTTAGGACTGCCTGTACCCAATGGGGACAGGTGCTTGTATAAACAGACTCATGTCCTAATAATCTAATAAAAAATGAACTTAAAATGATTTCCAAACGACAATTGTATGTGGAATTCGTCAAGGAAACGTAAATTCTGGCAATTCTAGACGACACTCGTAGCTTTCTCAGTGGTAGTTTGAATATTTCGTACGTTGGTGGTAATGTTTTCCAAGAATGTTCAACATTTAAATAGATTTATTCAGTCCGTATTTACTGATTTTGTGCAACGTATATAGCCTCCGTAGTTCCAGAATATGTCTGAGATTACATAAGATAATATTTGAGTGAGTCATATACACGCGGTATTGTTAATTTGATAATGTCTACCGAAGCATGATAAAATGTATACGGTCTAGATCTATACTGCAAATGTTAGAAATGGATCACAACAAAAATCAAAAGATTTTTTCACTCTTTTAGAATAGGGTGAGAACTCTTCAGTGGCGCTCTAGTTGTACATCGTAGTACAATAAATCATTTAAATTCACAAGTGAATGAAAAGTTATCGGTAACGGTGTCGGTCATACAAGATTCATTGACGGTATCGAACAAAACCTTGCTCATTACACGTCAATAAATGCGGCGACAGACCATCTTGACCATGCAAAATTATCTTTGATGAGCTCGTCTTTAGTGTTATTTATATACAATGTGAGTGACTAATGTTTACTAGTGTGAGAATCTTTCAATTTTATGAGGGTTTATTACCTCCAAAAGAAAAGTATCTTAGATTTATGTCCCCTAACAACTGTTCAGGATCATCTAGAATACATTAAACTACAGTAGTACTCAGAGACAAGTTGGATCTAAATTTAATCTGCAAAGATCCAGATCTTCCGTAGCATAATGCGTAGTCATTTCTGCGTCTATGCCATTGATAATGAGTCATCAGAGGAGAAATAAAAAGAACATCAACACTGACTTACCAGTGCATAATGCGCCAGCAGATTAGGATCTATGCTATTTGCATTTGTACCCGACTTTTAATTGAGTACATACGATACATTTTAAGTTCAGAATTAATGGCTCCCTTGTGTACAGTTACAAAAATACGGAAATTAATACGAAGTTAACAGTTTTGTAAATGTGGGATATCTCTTTGTATGTTTTACATGCTGTTTTAAATGCTGTTTTAAATGCTGTTTTACAGTGCTATAAATCTAAGCAGCTGATAAGAACTTGACATTACAGCAATCCTGCAAGGACATTACAATTGAAGCTTTAAAGGTCACCGGCCCCCTATATTGTACAAACGTGTGATATTATTATAGTCATAAACAAAACGCATCTGCTGTTTGCTTACCATAAAAATGCTTAACTAGGCTTAAAAATCCACTTTTGTAGATTAAAAAAATTATTCGGCAATCTCCGTAAACAATCGGTAGTTTCCGCATGCAAAACAGGGATATGAAGTACATTTATCCCTTCTATACAACCTAACCATTCAAGTGTTTAATTTCCCAACGTAAATGTCTATGTGATATATCGGACGAATTTGCTTTTGTACAGTAAATATGATGCGCTGTGATGCATATGGATGTAACCAAAACAGTGATGATGGGAAAAAGGATTCTTTCTTTTTTCGAAAGACCCTGTTTACCAGAATAAAGTGAATTCAAGCTGTGAGATAAAATAGAGTGATGGGATGGGAAAGTTGTATCATTAATACCGGATTATAGTCAATTTGGCCCAAAACAATTCTGCCCAACTCGAAAGACGATTCAGCTCAACTTAACAATAGTTTGAACAATTTCATTTTTTTAAACAAGTAGATAATATGTAATATAGTTTTAGTAATAGGTTTTAGGATAAAAAGACTAAATTTAAACGAAACAAATTTTTTTTAAAAGAAAATAATCATACTTTGCAACGTACACATATAAGAGAGAAAACACAAGCAGGCTTATATGTATACATTTTTCTAAGGGTAGTGTAATGAGATATTAAAAGAAATATATTTAATTTTAGGCTTCACGTTGTAACACTGCTGGATATAATAATACACACTCAGTTAAACGAGAGAGAGAGAGAGAGAGAGAGAGAGAGAGAGAGAGAGAGAGAGAGAGAGAGAGAGAGAGAGAGAGAGAGAGAGAGAGAGAGAGAGAGAGAGAGAGAGAGAGACTTGCATTTGAAATTAATGACATGGAATTGCATCCGTTGAGTATTTTGTCAATGTTGCTTCAATATGAAGTTTTAACAGTTAATTTTATTGTTTGGTTTAATTTTTCAAGTTGTCTCAGTGTGTATGAGCGTAAATTAAAAGCTTGTCATTACTAGTCAATGTCGTCAATTATATTTGCTCTATTATTCCATACACATAAGGTAATAAACATACACTTAATAAAAATAAAATGAAAGAAAGTTGTTAAAGAACAAAATATACCAATGAAAAATTATACCCATGTAGTGGATGCAGGTTTGTGTATGCTTTCTTACTGTAGACCATATCGCTTATGTCAAATAACAAAATCACAAAAGAGACGAAAATATCACCCGATTGCTTGTAAGCATCTCCTTTTTCACGCATGACGTTACAATGTGCAAATTAAGATTGTATTGTATCCAGGTTAACCAAACGACAGTATCTCACAAATAAAAATCATTATTTTAAAATGCATTCACTGTAAGTGCAAATGATAATCTTTTCGCTAGCATGGATTACAAAAGTGTTATAAAAGCACGTTGTTGTTGTGTATAATATTTGCACTGCAAATTATAAATTATGATCACATCTGGGAAACAAATAGAAACCCGGGTGATGGATAAACACAACTTGAAGCAAGCAGTAAACTCTTTGATTAAACCTTTCGATAGGATATCAAATACAAAGGTTATTTTATTACAAAGCAAACAACCCCTAAAACTGACTTTGGTATCTTTTAAGCATGACTATTTATTTTTATCAAATCGGCCCATATAAGGAAGTCAAGTTTGATTTCTTTGGATTCTTTTAAGTGTGTCGATTTCTCTCTTTTTTAAAAAAAAATAAATAAAGTCGGCCGACACAGAGACGCCAACTTTGAATTTTTACCTGTATTACCAGGAATATTTAAAAAAAAATTAAAACAATGAAACGATTTTGAAAGCGACACAATCTAGTGCGTCGCGCACGCATATCGAAAGAAGGCTGAACAGTAAATTAGTTTTCAGTAGTTTCATCTAAATGTTCCCTATCCATGGTTTCTAATATTTTATTTTTCTATAGCAAGAAGCAGGTACTACGTCTTGTGAGGATAAATGTACGCCATTTCCGGCTGGCGTCCTATATAGGTGGGACATTGCAGCTAAGGGGTAGTAACTGCGTAGTATACGTCTTTTTCAAGTAATTAATTCTTTTTTTCTTTACACTTGATAGATTTTGTTATTTTTGTGCGAATATAACCACTTTTAATCATGTGATGCAAATCTGATGTAATCAAAAAAATATTGGAGTGTGGCTTGTGTCCTTTAAATGTGAAGTTTCGAGTGATAAAGTTAAGATTCAAGTAAATTGCAACGGAAACATTAAGTGGGTTGATTTGAGTGATACAGTAATCTTGCAAAGAAATAACTCAAGCTTAAAATTGGTCGTTGTGAGTACATTACTCTACCTAATGTGATATTGTATTCCCAAGTACCGGGTCTAAATTGAAAAACCACTTTTAATTGGCCGCAACAAATAAAATTTGTTTCTCCTAATAAGTTAGTTACGTCATTCGTGCAACAGTGGTATCTTTTCTATAACGGCTAGCATGAGAACTTCTGCCCCCGACATACAGTACTTGGCTGATAGTTTCACATCGGTGCAGTGTGCCATGGGAAAATAGGATGGAGATTTAGTACAGTGACTAACATGGATAATGACAATATGTGGTCTCTTCAGCACAGGAAGTGTGAAGCTATTGTCAGCGAATATATGAAAAGAAATAATATATAATAAATAAAGAAATAATAATATAATAATGATACTGTACCTTGTATCAAGAGCATTATTTACCTTAGGCAGACAATTGTTCTCTCTACATTTGCTGGGTATAATAGACATCCAGCAGCCCACACCATTCATACAAATTAATACATAACGAGCAAACTAAAACCGCACGTAATAAAATGAATGTTCATTTAAACTGAGGATACAATGAAAAAAAAAAAACATGTTTAAAGAATATTTAATATTGCAAATTTAAAGGCTTTTCGATGTTTGTAGAACTTTCCCTCTTTGTGTGTATGTGCGTGTGCGTGTTCGTGTTTTAGATTTTTAACGTAGCTTTGAAAATGTTCAGTCCATTCGCTACTATGTCTGCGATGTGACAGGTTTTAGTGATGTCTAGCACTGGGACATCAGTCAGAAAACATGTAGCATCATGTCTCAAAAAGTTACATTATCCTGACACCAGACCAACCAGGCCTAATAGTAACCTCTTAAAGCTGAGCGCCTAGCGAGGCAGCTGTAAGTACCATTTTATGTCTTCGGTATGACTCGACCGAGGTTCGAATTAGCGAACTCTCGCATCCGAGGCGCACCACTGAGCCCATGAGCGGTCGTAACTTTCGCATTGAACGCGTTGATATCCGCTACAGTAAAGTATTAGTTTAGTTAGTAAAACAAATGTAAGCGAATAAGTATAAATTTTATTCCTTTAAGAAAGGGGTAACACATACATACATACATACATACATACATACATACATACATACATACATACATACATACATACATACATACATACATACATACATACATACATGCATGCATGCATGCATGCATGCATGCATGCATACATACATACATACATACATAAATACATACATACATACATACATACATACATACATACATACATACATACATACATACATACATACATACATACATACATACATACATACATACATACATACATACATACATACATACATGCATGCATGCAAGCATGCATGCATGCATGCATGCATGCATGTAATATAATATAATATAATATAATATAATATAATATAATATAATATAATATAATATAATATAATATAATATAATATAATATAATATAATATAATATAATATAATATAATATAATATAATATAAAAAAACTTGAAGTGAGTATACTATTCAAACACGTTAAGTCATGTGGTTTTATGAAGCATTGATTCCCAGAATGCCTGTAGATAATTGACATGTGCGTACACATGTCCACTTAATCATCTCATTTCTTTTGAGTTTCACCAATCTGTCTCAGCGGGTTGACTGCTTATGAGTTTTATCAACAAATGTTTCCACCCCACGGTGTACCTTGCGGAACATGGACCATAAAACATTGATTGCTCGAAACTGCTATTAGAGCAAGTGCATATAATTACATCTAATTTGTTCCTCCGAAGGGATCTGTCTTTAGACCCTTAGAACGACATCTAACACCTGTCCTTGGCAATTGAGACTGTCAGTTTCGTATGCCGATAGCAATGCGATGTGTTTTTCAAGTGATGGAGTTCAGGAATGATTGAGGGTGAATGAAGAAGGGAGTCAGAGGATGGTTAATAAAATTCTGACAAGCTCTATTACTAAGTACGAGTGATAATGTTGCACTACTGGGTACCGAACATTATCGTAGCAATTACGAGACGAAGCCAACGGACCTGCATCTTTAAAACTCTTTAACGCATGTTATCTACGTTGATTTGATACGTGGGTCAAATTTCAAAGAATGATTTAAGTACATACAAAACAAGTAATTATTGATTTCTGGTAAAGTTTAATCAAGGGGCTTTTGTAATGTGTTACATTATTTTGATGTTGGTATGAAGGTAATAACGACCAGAGAATGTTGTCATCGAATTTTTTTTTTTTTTGGGTTGGTTTATTAGTTCAACGATATGTTGAACATGAAAAGTTTTAATCCATCAGCTACAAATTACTTATTTTGCATTTTAACTACTTGTGTTCATGAGGGACAAATGACGGGGAAAACTGACAAAGTCACAATAGGAACATCACAACATATAAAGTACATTCAGTCAGAAATGAATCATGAAACTCACAAAATGTATATATATATATATATATATATATATATATATATATATATATATATATATATATATATATATATATATATATATATATATATATATATATATAGATCCTATACGTACACCCGAGATTATTTGTCAAATTAACGGAAATGGCCGAGTGATGTTCGGATTGATTAAATATGGACGGAGGTTAGAATTGGCTGGAAGTCAGTTTTGCTGTTGTTACCTACGATAGAGTAAAGTTTTTCTATGTTACATCTTAAAGTAATATAAAACAGTCAGCGAGTAAAATATTTTTATATCATTTTGTTTCTTTACAGCTGAAGTAATGCCCATTAACTTATTTGTTATCAACATGTAATTACCAAGAGTAGTTAGCATGGAAAAGCTTTTACAGATTTAAAGGCAAATATACATTAAGATGAGAAGGACTCGTTTGTAAAATGAATGGTGTATTTTCCAACAAATATATTTAAGTGTTCACGAAATCAGAGGGGTGGGTTGAGGTGGTAGGAAAAAGGTGATCAAACACGAGTAAAGATTTTAAAAAATTATTCAATTTAAATTATTTTTCAAATACCGCAAAAAATTAAAAAATATAATTTACAAGAAATTTGTTTTCAATAATAAGCGAAGTTTTAAAGCAAACTTGTGTTAAGATACTCACTGACTAATTATTTTAATACATGGAAGATACTTCAAAATATTAGCAGTTGAATGAGAGAATCTGGAGATTTACAGAAATTAACTTTAGACCATTGGTTTACTTGCAGGAGATTGTCAGGGAACAAACGCGATTTTAACATAGGATCAGACAGTCTGGGAACAAACGTTAATCTGACATATTTTTTCATCTTAATTTGTTGTCGCTTTCAGCAATGAATGAAGTATGTGTGCAAATACACTTTTCATCACATGGAACGAGTGACAGTCATATTTAGAAAAGGTGTTAATCGAAACTGGAAAATCCTACATTTTCAGACAGAAATATATTTTCTAGCGCTAGGATGTATGTATGTATGTATGTATGTATGTATGTATGTATGTATGTATGTATGTATGTATGTATGTATGTATGTATGTATGTATGTATGTATGTATGTATGTATGTATGTATGTATGTATGTATGTATGTATGTATGTATGTATGTATGTATGTATGTATGTATGTATGTGTGTGTGTGTGTGTGTGTGTGTGTGTGTGTGTGTGTGTGTGTAGTATGTTCGCTATCTCAACGATATATTATGAGATGTATACATTTTTCATTAAAAGGAAACGAGGCTTGAAATATTTAAATCACTGATACAATGTACCTACCACACATGTATTTCATTTACCTCACGTCAAATTCCTCATAGGTTCCCTTTGAACGGAGTTAAGACTGACTAAAGGCAAGTATGTATTGACCGAGTTGAGGAATTCCTGAAATACCTGCCGAGTGTCTCCTACAAAACGTAGTTATGTGTCTTATGTGGCTATTCACAAATATCTTTTGCATATTGAGAAGTTGATTGTTTTTGTAATGTCTATTTTAATTCACATTGGTTAAATCAAATTAAGACAAACTTACGATTCAAACATGAAAGATGGCTATAAAAAAGAAAGGAGAACACCATAAACTCATGGTTAGCCTCTTGAACACTGAACGCTTAGCCATTCACGTACCAGTGAATGAAACTTAGTGTGGAATAGAAACTAAGCTAAATGGCGAATCAACAAGGGGTAATTAAAATATTTATATATTTGCAGTTGATCTAAGGCATTATTCTGCTTTAATTAACATTACTGCCGACGCCAGGATTATCTACCTGGCGACTATCATTACTTCTATTGCATCATGCACCATCGTCATACACCGATTACATATTACGTAATGTTACACAAGGTGAAGTACTAAATGCCTTATTGCCTATTCTCCGGCGAACTGTTCACATTCTGCTCAAACTTTATACCCGTCGTCCATCACTTTATACCCGTCGTCCATCACTTTATACCCGTCGTCCATCACTTTATACCCGTCGTCCATCACTTTATAGGATGAATGGAATAAGAAAACACACAGACTTTAGATGTACCTGGGAACAGTATACGTCATCCTCTTTGATAGTTATCAATCTTGACTCTTGGCTTGGATGGCTTTCTACAATTTCGTGACTCGTGAAACTATTTTCGCTGGATTTTTATCGGAAATTAAAAAAAGCTAATATTATATAACTCATGCATATTATTTATTAGTGATGTGACGTGATGTGATTATGATTTTTAACATAGTTTTAACAATTTTTCAGTCATATCGCTACGATGTCTGCAGTGTGGCAGTTTATAGTGATGTCTAGCACTGGGGCATCATGCCGCAGTCATGTAGTACGATGTCCCACCCAGTCACATTAATCTGACACCAGACCGACCAGTCCTAACACTTGGTTAGTTGGTTGTCATTAGTTAGTCTCGAAAGACGATGGAATTGCGCCCATGAGAGGTGTCCTAGTTTGTAGTTGTGCAGCGTCTTCTGTGACTATGGAACCCCACACGGGAGTGGCAATCATTGCTGAAGTTGCTGAACTTGATGGTTGAGTCAGGTTTGGGCTGTAACTGCATTCTATTCTTCTGAAATCTTTTCTCATCAGCGAGCTGTTGTAACTTTTTCTCGCTGGCTTTCAGACCAGTGAACAGAGCATGTCGCCAGCCTGACTTGTCTAGGGCAAGCTCTTCCCAGGTGTTGACATCGATCCCAAAAGCTTTCATGTCGTGATTGTAGACATCCTTGAAACGCAGATGTGACTATCCGATTGATCTTCTGCCAGAGGCAAGCTTAGAGTAGAGAAGGTCTTTGGGGATCCGTCAGTCATCCATTCGACGCACATGGCCCAGCCATCTGATGCGACGTTGGCGGAGGAGTGTGACCATGCTGGGAATTTCGGCACGTACAAGCACCTCGTTGTTTGTCACACGATCGCTCTAGGTGATCCCGAATATGCGACGGAGACAAAGCATGTGAAAGGCACTCAGTCTTTTCTCCTGAAAGGCATACAGGGTCCAAATTTCGCTGGTGTACAGGAGAGTGCTATGCACGCAGGCACGGTACACGGAGATCTTAGTGTTCAGTGTCAGCATGCTGTTCTTCCACACTCTAAGAGATAATCTAAAGGGAATTGTTAACGCCTTTCCAATCCGTTTGTTGAACTCGGCGTCGAGTGAAAGGTTGTTGGTGATGGCAGAGCCAAGGTAGGTGAACTCACTGACTACTTCTAGTTTGTAGTTGAAGATGATGATGCTGAGAGGTTCCGTGTCCTGAGCCATCACGTTGGTTTTCTTTAGGCTAATGGTCAATCCGAATTCATCGCATGCTTTAGCAAAGCGGTCCATCGGGCGTTGTAGTTCATCTTCTGTGTAAGTGACAATAGCAGCATCATTTGCAAAGAGCAATTTCATAACCTTTCTACGGCAGTGCCAAAGAGAGATGGGACAACATCAGAGATACTGTGTACAGCACAGCCACAATAATCTTTGGTAGAAAACATACAAAGAAAAACGACTGGTTTCAAGTCAATTCCGCCACACTCATGACAACAATAGAAGAGCGTCGCAGTGCCCACCTGGAATTCAAGCTTTCGCCCTGCCAAAGGACACTAACTGAATACAGGTCTATCAGAAGCAAAGTGTCAGAGCATCCAGTCAGCAATAGACAACGGAAACATCAGAGGCATGTACAATGGCATAAAGAAAGCAATGGGTTCCACGAAGAAAGAGATTTATCCACTAATGTCTTCTGCAGGCGATACCGTTCACGACAAGGGCAAGCATATGGAGCGCTGGGTGGAGTACTACTCTGAACCGTATTCCAGAGATAACAACGTGACCAATGATGCGCTCAGCGCCATTGAAAACCTCCTTTGTATGACTAAACTGGATGAGAAACCTACTGCGGTAGAACTAAAGTTGACCTTAGAGAAACTGACCACAGGAAAGCCCCACAGAAGGATGGCATCTCAGCAGAAGTCATCAAGTGCGGCGGCGGTGTGCTGTTCACACACCTTTATGAACTTCTCTGCCAGTGCTAGAAAGAAGTTGCAGTGCCTCAGGACATGAGAGTCGCCAACATCATAACCCTGTACAATAATAAGGGCGACATAAGTGAATGCAACAACTACATGGGCATATCACTTCTCAGCATCGTGGGTAAAGTTCTGTGCAGAGAGGTCCACAATCGATATTATCTTCTCCATCAGGCAACTGCAGGAGAAGTGCAGAGAACAACACAGACACCTCTTCCTGGCTTTTATAGACCTCACCAAAGCATTCGATTTGGTCAGCAGAGACGGACTCTTCAAAATCCTGACGAGGATTGGATGCCCTCCAAAGCTGTTAAGCATGGTCCAGTCCTTCCATGAAGACATGAAAGGAACAGTGCAGTATGATGGCTCATCGCCCTACTCATTCAACATCCATAGCGGAGTGAAACAAGGCTATGTCCTTGCCCTCCACGCTCTTCGGCGTCTTCTTCCCTGTCCTGCTTAAGTACGCCTTCGGGACGTCCAAAGAAGGGATCTACCTACATACGCGTTTAAACGGCAGACTGTTCAACCTGGCACGACTGAAGGCAATGAGCAAAGTAGGGAAAGTCCTAATACTAACCTCTTGGATTCCGGACTATCTAGGTAAGGATCAGGATCACCCCTCTTTATAGAATAATACTGTGCACATTACTTGGTACCTGCTGATTGAATTAGATTGAAAACGGTCGTGAAGTCTAATATACATACATACATACATACATACATACATACATACATACATACATACATACATACATACATACATACATACATACATACATACATACATACATACATACATACATACATACATACATACATACATACATACATACATTGCATGCATGCATGCATGCATGCATGCATACATACATACATACATACATACATACATACATACATACATACATACATACATACATACATACATACATACATACATACATACATACATACATACATACATACATACATACATACATACATACATGGGGCCCCGAGTGGCCGAGTGGTCTAAAGCGCTGTCCGTTACGGATCACTGCCATCTCACCTCTGTCAGCGTGTGTTCGAGTCTAGGATTCGGCTAATGTGGATATGTGAGAAAGCTTGCCAGTAGCTTCTCGTGGGTCGGTGGTTCTTTCCGGTGATTTCCCGGTTTCTTCCTCCACCATAATACAGGCTGCCATGAAAAATCGTATGCTGAAAAATGGCGTTAAGCCCAAGAACAATAACATGCATACTTACATACATACATACATACATACATACATACATACATACATACATACATACATACATGCATGCATGCATGCATGCATGCATGCATGCATGCATGCATGCATGCATGCATGCATACATACATACATACATACATACATACATACATACATACATACATACATACATACATACATACATACATACACATACATACATACATACATACATACATACATACATACATACATACATACATACATACATACATACATACATACATACATACATACATACATACATACATACATACATAGTACATAAGACCTATCTTTCTTTGAAGGCAGTCCTTTAGATGTTTCATGGCATATAAGCAATAAAAGACAACATATGTTTCGAAAAATTAACCTCAAGAGATAAAATTCTTAGCATTTGTCTTGAACTCCATGTTTGCCCCGGATATACTCTGTGTACTCTCCCTTACGTAGTAATGTTAGTAATCGAGGAATGACTCACCTCTTGTCAGTGGTTAGTGAGCCAAACTCGCGACCGAAATAGTGTGGATTCAATTCCATCATCAATCCGGTTCAGCTACTGTGGGGTGGCCTTGAGCAAAGCGCATTTCTCCAATTTCATTTGCACTAAATAGCATATGTGTGTCACTCTGTCGTCAAAAAATCCCAAACCAAACCAATCGACTACATATAATGTCTATTTAAATGCGCTATTTTCATATCATTGCTACCATAATGCATAACGCCTATATAATTTTTTCTTTTATCGCACTCGGCATGTTTTAAGGACTAAATCAGGCAATAGCGTTATTTGATTTAATTTAAATTGTATCGAGCGTCATCATAAGTCACAAATATGATGATTAAAATATAAATCGTGACGACTAGTTCATGTTTCCTACATTCCCTTATTATATTTTCTGGAATCCTTCTCTTTTTCTTTTTACAAACTCAGCTAAATTAGCAACAAATGAGAATCATATGGGTTTGATGCACATGCTATGAAGTTGCCATATTGACGGCATTCAATTTGCATGTCAATCTGATCAAATATCTTTTTCTTTAAAATTTATAACAAATCACCATGACGATGGCTTGTATACTCCCTGAAGACGGGACTACTACATTCAGTCATCTCTCCAGGAATATTTGATAGCATCGGGGTAAGAATGTGGCAGTGTCGTAAAATGTTTTTCCAAACCGCTCCGTAAGATTACGAGATTTAATACATTGATGTAAAATAAACAAATAATACATATACTTATCTGCATTCGTTATTTCCCTAATGTATATCAAAACCCAATGCAGCCTTCAATCTAAATAGCTGATAAATTTCTTTCTTTTTAGTAACTAACTCATTTCTCTTTACTGTAAAATTATTTAAGTCGATGTCCTTTAAAAATATTCGGAGGGGTTTCTCTGGTCCTGTTTTGATGTTGAAATTAGGCCCATTCATGATCAGAACCGAAAAGAAGAAAGAAAAAAAAATCTTCACTGTTCTCACCAGAATATTGCTACGTTGGCGAAAATAGATTTAAAAAAAAATGTATTAAGTCTTAGCGCTATAATGTTCTTGAAATAATCTGTATATTTCTAAAATCCAGCCAAATGTGTTAGAAATAGGATAATATAAACATTCCCACTTTGAATATCCATAATAGCAGAAACATTTGAAGTATCGTTATACACACCTTTAGCAAAAGCTAATACTATGTGTTTTTTAACTCCTGAATTTTCTTGTAAAATTTTCTAAATGGGTAAACAAACATATTTCCTAAAATTGGCAATATCTAAATTTTATGCGTTTTGGGTTGAAAAAAATAGACATTATATTATATTTGATTATAAAGAGTTTCGAAATGCTAAAGAAGCGTAGGAGCGTACCGACTCTCAAGGTAAAGGTAGCGTGTTGGAATCCTGTCAATATCATCACGGTTGGGCTGCTGTAGTGTGTCTCTGGTTCGAGCACTTTGCTGCCTTTTAGGTCTTTAAGTACCGTTAAGCATCGAACAAGCAGTGCTTGTCTCCTTTGCTTGGGTATTTCTTGTAGTTATTAGAACCCACGTTACAAGTATGGAAAATTAATCAGAAATTAATAAAGTATAAAGTTTTAATTACATCCGAAATCTTTGAAACAACTGGTTGGTTGATATGAGTTTGGTGCCATTTTGTAGCACAGAATAGGCTGTACATTTCGGCCAGTATATTTGATGGAGGAAGAATCAGGGAAAAACCCAGAATATTTTTTAAAAAAATTAAATAAAGAATACATTTTAAATTAACCCCAAAACCTATGAAATAGTTGATCGTCTATGAGTTTAAACCGTTTTTCATCACATGATAGGCTATAAATGGCGGCCAAATTAGGTGGTAGATGATGAACCCGGGAAAACCCGGTAAGAACCATTGACCCATGGGACGCTACTTGCAAGATTTCGCACATACCCATGTTGGCCTATACAGAGACTCGAACCCACGTGCACATAGGCAAGATAAAAGTGATTCGTAAATGCGAACATCTTTAACAACTTGGCCATCTGGGATCTCTCAAACAACATAATCTAAATAATGTTTGTCAAAAAGAATCGTAAAACACATTTGCAAACTTATTTGTTAGTTCGAAAATGATATTTACAGTATATTAATGCAAACTGTCGGTATAATGTTTATAACAACAATTTAAATACTTTAAATTAGTTTTACTGTTTAAATGGGAACAAGGTACGCTACATTTGAACCCAGATATGATATATGCTATTCTTTTGGATTATAAAGTGTTTTCATTTAAAATCAGGCGTTTTCTAAGTCAGTATCATTGGGAGTCTTGATACTGCATTAATGCTTTTTTTTCAAGATTTTTCGTCTACCTTAAAGCTTGTAATAAGACTATAATTAAAGTTTCTGGTGTCAGTTAATGGGCACGTATAGAGCTAAAACAAGACACCTGAACAGTGTCGCTTTACTCAAGGTAGCTTCTCAGAAACAATGGAAATATCGTGTCACGTCTCTTAATAGAATTGTTGGAGTGACAAAGTACAGGAAATCTTTTTGTAAAGAACGCATTATTGTATTTTTATCAATCATGTAAAACGTAGGTATTGTTGTAATTGCTTCTGTTCGCTTCTCCCTACATTTGGCCATAGTTGTTTGGCCTGTCTCTTGCGTGCACGCACGCAATCTCGGTTAAGTTAGTCATTTCAAGACTACATTTCTTAAGGATGGTGTTATATCCTATAAAACCATTCAGAAAGAACACTTCCTCTTTCTAAGGGTATTGTATTTACTCGTTTATAAGACGAGTAAAAGTGAAAACAACAACAGTCGAGATATGCTGTAGCATAATACGCCTGCAAGTCAGAGTCTATGTTTGTGTTTCTTGTACTGATTACACCTAATAAACTGCCCAGACCAAGATAAGCCGGCACACCATGCGGCGGCTGATCTGGGTCTTTGCAGTGTGCAGTTGGTCTAGTCTTTTAAGCGAATACAAACGATATGTTTAGTGATAGACAATTTTGTGTTGGGGGGGGGTACCCATATGTCACAATCGTGCTTCCTTTTCCATCGAGAATGAAACCTCGGATATTAAGTACTTTATTTATTCGTAACAACGTTTATTTCCATGTTACAATATGGCGCTAGAAGGAAGCAAATTCTCAATTGGAACATATCGGTTTTTTCTGTCGCAACATGCTCCGCCGGCGGCGAATCACCAAAATCATCAACTGTTATGTGTATTCCTACAACGATATTCGTCGTTATTTCTTGATATTACAGCAAGGGTATTCACACATTACAGATTAGATGAACCTCGACTAAAACATTTCTTGCCCCTTTCGTTATAACAAATGTGTCCTCTGACAAAAGACATTTAGAGAGCCATTTCAAATGCTCTTGACGCCAGCAGAACATATTATAGTGTCATTTCATTTTGACGGAGCGTGTTCGTTTTCCATCAAACATATAAAGCTCTTTTCTGTTCTTAATTTCTAGATGTGTTTGTTTTATGAAGTCGTATTTTGCATTTGTCTGGAGTCATCAATTAAACATTTACAAAACATATTTCTTTCTTTTGGGGAGGGGGGTGTGGGGTAAAATTCCATAGAAAGTCAAACTTGTATTGATAAGATGCCCATCTAGACCAATCTGTGTCGCCTGTTTCGATGAGTCCTAGCAAGAAGCACTTCTTCAATTCCATTTCCTTGGCATGATGTAGCCAGTTCTTTGCTAAAAGTACTGTTTAAAAATATTTTTCTTTACTACAGGTCGAACGATCAATCAAAAACCTTACACCAATAAATTGGTTTTAATTCTTAAATAAGTCTAACTCTTGGGAAGTAAGAAAGAAACAGATGACTAAAGTACATGCTGCACAGAGAGAACATGCTGACAATTTTAAACTTAAAGTAATTCTTGACAAGAATGTCAAAGACATATGCCATGGCAACCAAATTATTTAGATATTTCATCTCTGCCAGTACAAGCTAGGTTACATCGATTATTGTCAATGGTACATACGATCTGCATCAATAAGCTTATGGTTAAAGAGTTAAAAGTTATTACAGTCTCAGGGTTACGTAATCAAAAGTTGTCAGAAATGTAAATAATAAAATATATCAATATATTTGCAAGTATTTCTGGATGCAATCCTATCGTCATATTGTAGATAAAACGTACAAGATAATAATGAAAAAAGTCTACTATACATTCATTTAGTATACACACACACGCACGCACGCACACACACACACACACACACACATATATATATATATATATATATATATATATATATATATATATATATATATATATATATATATAGATAGAGAGAGAGAGAGAGAGAGAGAGAGAGAGAGAGAGAGAGAGAGAGAGAGAGAGAGAGAGAGAGAGAGAGAGAGAGTAAATGGGCGAGCTAGATGGGTTAGCGATGCATTACAATTGTTTTATTACAACATATACCCTTTGCGTTTTCACAAAATGTGGCATTTGCATTCTACACAAAGTTTTAAGGAGTCTTAATTAGTCCTATTTAAAATGTATTAGACGGAGCAAATGTATGTGGGTAAAAGTGACATCTAGTGTGACTCATATATTCATAAGTCTTTCTTCACGTCTAAAGTATTCGTGCCAGAGTCGAGCAACTTAACCCCATTGATAACAAAACAAATTTGAGTTTTAGTTGCATGCAAAGGTAGATTATTAAGAATGCTCGTAAAACCCATGCAATCTTACATAATCATGACTCAACTATCTGAGAATAAAAATAATTAATTTCGGTCCACCTAATTTTAAAATTAGTAACATGCAAAGGATGAAGCAACGATATGTTTCAAAATGTTTCTTGCAGTTGATTAAGTTAAAATGGTTTCAAATGATAACATTTTTTTAATAAATAAAAATAAATTTTCAAAGATAACAATTTGTTGTTGTTGTTGTAGACATTTATATCAGTGAATGACATAAATTATATACGAGGTAGACGGGTGAAAACAGACTGGCGTTTGTAAAAAAAATAAAGCAGATACTTTTTTGTTGGGTAAGTTGGTAGGTGTGTGACGAGTTTTGTTATTCTGAGACTATCTTTTAATTCATGTGAAATAAATAAAATGTGACACGCTTCATTTTAATCTCTCTTTCTGTTAATTTGTTACTCGGAGGGATTTGTGAAGAAAATTTCAATATCTTTAAAGCAGGAACAATTCTGATCTCCATTCACAGTTATTGTCCATTAGAACCAATGACATTCAGATAAATAACCGTCCACTAACTCAATGTTTTCTTCATGTATTTTGTACTCAAACTGGATGATAATAACACAGTCTACAACATGTTGATTACGAAGGCGTTACCGACCCAGAAGTAGGTCTCGCCCTCAACAGGGTTAGTTTGTCAACATCTGTTCGTTAAGGCGATTTTATGCAAATTTCTATTAGCGAGAGTGAGTGACAATAACTGAAGAAAAAGAGAATAACATAATATTAACGTACATAACATCAAATCAAATAATACAACAGAGTTGCAGAGGACACAAAAGACGGTATTCCCATAACTAAAGCCGAATAGAAAAGAAAATATGTAACTTTTTTCTTGCAATATGAAAGAGTTGCAGAGGACACAAAAGACGGTATTCTCATAACTAAAGCCGAATAGAAAAGAAAATATGTAACTTTTTTCTTGCAATATGAAATGACATTCATAGTATTTTTTTTATTTTATCATGATTTTAATCTTCTATTAACCTCTTTAATTATTTTTAGTTGTTCATTTATTCCTTAACACTATGACAAATAATAAGAGACCAGAATGCTTTCTGTAAATGTCTAAATCGTAATTGGCAATTTATAAGTGTCTGACCCTTGAGACAGCTATCGGCAGAGCATTTCACTGAACTTATACGATACAGATCAAAATTACTTTTCATTTTTCTGTCGTCTGTCTTCCATTTATTTATGTATTTATTTATTTATTTATTTATTTATTTATTTATTTATTTATTTATTTATTTATTTATTTATTTATTTATTTATTTATTTTGATATAAAACAACCCTTCGATTCATCGTCATAACCGAATTGGTCAAATTAATCATTACTTCAAATTACATTGCATGAATATTTATCCAAAGTTAAATATTCCATTTTAAAGCTAATGCAGTAGTAATAATCATAGACGATTATTAGCATGATAAAACTAAAGTATCTTTGTTTAATCAGATGATTTTTCAAATAAAAAAACATTATTACTGTGAGTCAAAGGGGATATAATGTAATAATTAGTGTGTATGATAGTCATGCAATTTAATAAAAAATGGTATATGATAGAGGATACAAAATTTAATAGTTATTTTATAACGAACAGAGCGCACTTCTATAAATACATGTTTTTTTACATTTTCTTCGCACCCTGCTTTGCATATCCTATCTCTCAGATGAGCTTCATTTTACTGAAAAGAGTCCATGAATCAGTCTCTAAACCATTGTAAACATAAATGCTCTTATATAAACAAAATGTAGCTAAAATCTTGTCATGTGATTCATGAAATGTCACACTTTTATATTTTAAAGTAGTTTATTCTTGCTTAGATGAACAGCAAAGATAAAGAGATATTTTGGCCGTAAACGACACTGTATTTGTTTTGAAACTGGCTGTTGCACACCGGAAAACATCCGTAGTTATGAAAGTGATCGCAAAATCTATTAAAAAGTGTGGAAGTCAAGATAGCTGTTTTACGTGCCCGTTGTGGTCTTTAAGAAGATACTAAACCATGACGATGATATCTATGTCTATTTAATGCATTGTTCAGGTGATGAAAGCAGAATTATTGCGTTTCTGGCAGTAAATCACCGGTAAAAAAAATCCTGGAAGGTTTGTCAGAAGGTTCTAATATGATATGATCAGCGTATATTAACCATTGTCTCAAGCCCCAGTGGACAGCTGTTTGTGTGGTATAGACTAAGATCTAACAATTGTATACTAAATCATAATTAAAACTGAATTGAAACAGCAACACGAGACTTATTTATTTCTTAATTTCGACATTCCGTTTGTCTTATGCCCATTATTTAGCTATAAAAGGCATGATTGGATTTGTGTTGCACTTATCACATGACAAAGATGAATGTTTTACTAGGTGAACTAATTGAAGTCCGTCATTAGAAATGGCAATTCAGTTCATGTCTCCTGGATGGATCAACAAGAAACGATCCATATGCATCAACATATTTTTAAAACTGAGCGATAAAGTTATGAAATACGTATCAATTTTGTAATATCTAGTCTCTTTCGTCTCGTTTAGGAATTTGTCAAACATCAAGATATCGCACACTGTCAGCCAAAAGTTCCATCTCGAAATTAATAAATATTTGGTTGGATTGATGCGCCTAAAACGGGCAAATCGTCTGAAAATTGCGGAGAATTCAGTCATACACTAAAGTAAGCTAGGCAAAAGAGAACCAGTATTAAAATTCATTTATGAATTATCTGCAAACGTTCGTCGAAAGGATGTTATCTAGTAAGTTAATGCTTGAATAAAGAATATTGTAAATATTTTTTCCAATAATAAGTCATTACAGTTGAATAACCTAAATGGACGATGTGATGACTTGTAATCATAACGTCGTTGGTTAACGTGGTTTATTAGGTAATCGATAGACTTTATATCCAGTGTGTGCAGTTTATTATTTTTAATATAATATGTTAACATATCACTTTATGTACAACTGGTTGGTCCAAAGTAGCCTATAAAATTCTTGCGCAGTATTATCTTTACTGATTCGTTGCAATATTGAGAATTCTCTCTTACCTAGCTCTCTGGAACGCTTTGGTTTTCCTATTACTATCTACATTCTAGAGGCCATTTTTTTTCTCGAATCGATTGCCCAAACAGAATTGGGAAAAATGCTCACATCTGTCTGAATATGGCCAGTTTATCCCACTGCACTTTGATACGCCACGCAGTATCCTATCATGCGTTGAAAAATTTCCTAAGACCCCAAAACAGTATGAACAACAACAAATAATACTGACTCCAACTAAAATTAAGAGTATTAGTCAATCAATAGCGGGGTTGGGAAAGATGGACGGTACATCTATCCACCAAATATACTTGCTTGGTTTGAATGTTAACATATTCGAGTCAATAAACTCACCTCTGTTCTCAGAAGAATGTTGACTTTAAACGGTCTCTCAACTTACTAAAATTTAATTAAACTACCGTACTTTTACAAGAGAAAGTAGATAAAAAGAGTTAATGTTTATACGATACAATTCCGAATGTAAAATTTGTCTATGTCTATTGTTCCAAATAAAAAATGAAAATACCGGTCTTAAATACATTACAGTAAATTTGGAATTTTTATATTCTTTGCATGAATATCGCAAAAGAGGAATGCTAAAGTGAAACTGATCTACGTTAGGTGTCAACATTGATCATCCACCCTAACCCAAATCAAGCTATGTGTCATCACACGGAATTTCCATTGAACATTCTGTGTTGAAAAATGATGTATGTGTCAAATGTTCAATTTACTGGGATGGACAGCCGCTATTTCATATATAATTTGTAAAAGAAATTCCACTTTAAAATGTTAATAATTATTGAAGTGCCCCTGGAACTATTTTTAACGCGCAACAAATGAAATATGCATCATCTGAGTCAGAATGAACGCAATTATTTATTCTACTTTCACTCTAAGCCATCTACAGTAACATAAAAATTCAGTGATAAACAAAATCTCAGATGGGTAAGTATTTAATTTTAATTATGAACTTTGCTGATTCTCTTTATGTTTATGTACAGTAGTGGCCATTATAGTATTTCTGAGCTTTTTCCTGTAGTAGCAGAATGTTCTAGACTTGTTCAGGTTGTATATTTTCCTTTTCTTTCAGAAATTTGTTTATCTTGTTTGGGGTTTAACTTCATTTTGCAGAACATGATAGGCTGTACTTGGTAGCCAGCATGCTTGGTGGAGGAAAAATCAAGGAAAATCCAGCTAAGAACCGGAAAGAAATAACAGTATCAAATATTGTCTGACGAATTAAATATCAGCTGTTTTCTTCTACAGAGAAAGGAATGTCTTTTTGTTTAAGCATTTCTAATAATATTTAGACTTGTGAGGATACAAAAATTTTCAATATGAAAATAGAATTTGGCAACTGTCTTATACATCAGCTCTGACTTAACCTCCACATCACATTCGACAACATGCATTTATGGTTGAAAATAATTAGTTAACTTTTTTTATTTTAAAAAATTTATATTAATGGTGGATAATTTTGTTGTCAGCATATCTAATCAAAATTCTTTTTTGAAAAGTAAGGATTAGTTGAAGATAAAAACAACTGAAATTTTTAAAGCTGATAATATTACCTATATTTGGGATAAATTTGAAATGTATATAAAAACTGGATATATATATATATATATATATATATATATATATATATATATATATATATATATATATATATATATATATATATATATATATATATATATATATATATATATATATATATATAAGAAGCAGCATTAAGCAAAGGAAGCATATTTATGTATACAAACATATAATAATGCAATGTTAGTGTGGGGTTGTTACTATCGGCTAATGAATTGAATCAAATATATAATGTATAGTTTTCATTTTTTTTGTCTTCACAACTTAATAATATGCAAGAATATGCCTTTTTCTTCGTGTTGATATATAATATAACGTAAACACACACACACACACACAAATAATAAAACTATAGATACAACATAAATATTAACACAGGTAGAATGACAATTACCTCAACAATGAGTCCTTAAAACGGAGGTTCAGTGTCAAGCCAGAAGGCATCAAGGCCAATTTAATACAGACAAATAAGGGCTAATTAAAGCTATGAAGACAATTATTGGTCTTATTATCAATGAGTTTGATATCTCAAGGGGAATTTTATCATAAACGCTACATATCAAACTATTATTTTTCATTGATGAATTCATCTGAAATCTAAATAAAGACGAATAAAAAAAGCCATAATGGTGAGAGATAATTGATTATTTAAATATCTTAATAATAGCATTGCATTTGCACTGAAACAACTGTACAACCGACACCAGCGTACGACTATTGTATTTTTATAAAAAAAATAGTTTATCGAACGAATAAGGTACTTTACGTTTCAAACTATGACAGTACTCAAGTCGGGATACTTTATGTTTTAGACTATAAAGTACTCATATCGGGATATTTTACGTTTCAAACTATGACGGTACTCAAGTCAAGATATTTTACCTATTAGAGTCATGCAGGGAAGGTGAAAGACGTGTGGTTTATTTAACTCATTGGGAAATTTAATTTTAATGCTCATATTTTAAATAAAGCCAGATAATTGATTTGCTTAAAGACGATTCTAAATGAGAAAAGGTTAAATATGTCATTTAGGAGGATCAAATAATCAAATGAATTTTAAACGCAGTCAGATCATATAAAACTTCTAAAAGCATTTAGAATAAGTATATGTCATGGTGAGCCACAAAATCTGTTCAGAGAAGCATGTGTATGTATGTATGTATGTATGTATGTATGTATGTATGTATGTATGTATGTATGTATGTATGTATGTATGTATGTATGTATGTATGTATGTATGTATGTATGTATGTATGTATGTATGTATGTATGTATGTATGTATGTATGTATGTATGCATGCATGCATGCATGCATGCATGCATGCATGTATGTATGTATGTATGTATGTATGTATGTATGTATGTATGTATGTATGTTCGACTTCACGACCATTTTCAACCTAATTCAATCAGCAGTTACCGAATATTGTACACAGTGTGATTCTATAGGGAGGGGTGATCCTGAAGCTTATCTAGATGTTCCGGATTCCAGTGCATTTTGAGGGGTCGTTTGAACTTTCCTATGGAATATAAGTCAAGAATCGCACTGATGTCTTTTAAGACATGGTTAGTTTTTGGATATACGCGGGGAATTTAGAAAGTTCTGAATATTAGTACGCTGTAGGAAGTACTTCCGAATATTATTAGTACGCTGTAGCAAGAAGTCCTGAATATTAGTACGCTGTAGCAAAAAGTTCTTTATGAAGTAAAGAGTACGTTAGTGTATCCTTCAACGTAATCCATCCACATACACCTCAATACACGTATTCAGTCTGATTATATAATTATCAAATGCCGATGTGTATTACCATTCTGGTATATTTGTTCATACACCGGAAAACTGCACTTCCAACAGCAAAGCCACTTTCAAATGGTCCACCCCTAGCAAATCTTTGACCACACTTGATAAAGAAATGTTTTCCAGATACAATAGTTTCTAATTCATTAAAGTGTCCAGTTAGTTACGCCGTCTGTCGTTAAGAAGCGATTTACTCTGTGGCGTAGCAATCGCCCAAGCAACCACCACAAATGCGGGAGATGGGTGGAGGGGGAATGCTCAGTCGAGACAAAAATTCCCACCGAACAGAAAAAACTTATTTGTGTTAATTGGGAGGTGGCCCCATATTTAAGTTTAACTCCTTGTCAGTATCTAACGTCAGGCAGTATAATGTAATGTTACTGATGTAAGCAAAATCTTTTCAAAACCTCTTTAAAGATTCGCGTGTGAGGTATTGCAAAATGCTTGAAAATAAATATAAAAAAATATTCTAAATATATGGTTATGTGCTGACACCACATAAATTAAGTCATAAAAATATAGATTTGATACATTTCTGGATTATGGATACAATGTCAGCTTGAAATATTTCAAAATATGTATTAAAAATAAACTTGCGAAAAAGAGGACATTATGTGACTTATTGTAGAAAAGCTAGTTAAAAGAGAGTGAAGGTGAAATTATGTTCTCGTTGTGATTATGTCGCTATTAGAACAGGGTCCAGTCTATTACAGTTTTAGTTGTTTTGAGTGTGATTGTAACTGTTACTGTGACTGTTGCTACTATTTTATGGAAGTTTCTTTTTATCATGGAATCCACTAGAACTCTATAAACGAAATGCAAATTATTCAAATTTTACCGCCATGGGATGAGGGTAGGCTTGCGTCCCATCCCATCTCTCTCTCTCTCTCTCTCTCTCTCTCTCTCTCTCTCTCTCTCTCTCTCTCTCTCTCTCTCACACACACACACACACACACACACACACACACCCACAAACACACACACACACACAATCACACGCGCACGCAGACAGAGCTCCATTTTACTAGACCTATGCAGCTCTGTGTCATTTGCACAGTCCTTATAATTACGGTTATAGTTGTCTTTTCTTGTGGCTGAAGAAAGATAGAATGTATCCCAAGACTGATGAAGTTTGAAGGTATAATTTTTATTGTTTAGTATTATGTTTGATAATTTTTGCTTTATTAAATGACTTTGAAAAGCTTATTATTCACGTCAAATTGTTACTCTATTAAGCATTTTATTTGCATTGTAAAAGTTGTATATTCCTGCTAGACTTGAAACAATTGAATACGTATGTATGTGTGTATTTATGCGTGTATGTAGTTATGTGTATATGTATGTATGTACGTATGTATGTATGTATGTATGTATGTATGTATGTATGTATGTATGTATGTATGTATGTATGTATGTATGTATGTATGTATGTATGTATGTATGTATGTATGTATGTATGTATGTATGTATGTATGTATGTATGTATGTATGTATGTATGTATGTATGCATGTAGGGCACGGACAAAAGGATATTCAGACTGAAAGGTCGTCTAATTAAATCGAGATAGGACCTGAATGTGGGAGACCCTTTTGTATTTTGATCACATTGTGTTTTATGTATATTTATATGCCCCTTTTATGTTAACTTACAGTAGGATAAACGTAACCAATCGAGCATTACATAAAACATAAATTTTGAAATGTTTAATTCTCTCCAAATGGATCGATCTTATTACTTTCTCTGACCAGGTCAATCGAGTAAAATTATTTATCACCACCACTGTATGTGGTCTTTCTAGTAAAGACAATATGTGCCAATCTATATCGTTATTTTGAAATCGGATAACCTCGACTATAAAGAAAAATGCTTGACTGTGTTCTGAAACAAAATCATCGAACTTATTTATATATTGTTGACGTGCTTTTTTACGTGCTATGGGTTCGTGTCAAAAAGAAAGTACAAGCAAGCGGCGCATATGTTGATAGTTTATTTCGTAATTTCACAGTCTGCATTGATAGCACGGTAACAACATTTCAATATCGTGAGACACAAAGCTTATATATATAAATATATATATATATATATATATATATATATATATATATATATATATATATATATATATGTATGTATGTATGAGTGTGTGTGTGTGAATAGCTAGTAAGTATACAGATAAACAAAACATGAATATGCCAAAGAAAGAAGACATTTAATTATAACAGTCTCTTTTGTTCCTTATATACTGATGTTACTTAATATGGCACATTTGAGTGAACATTGTTGATAATTCATTTTGAAATGTTCTAAACGCTTCATGGACAAATACAAATTTATTTTGAAAGAAAAAACATAATGTTAAGACATTTGTACCAATATCTTTATTCTCTTCTATATGATAGAACAAAAGTCTGTCTTATTCTTATTTTTCGTTGAATATTCTTGACGAAATTTAGTTTACATATTCATGTCTTCAGATTTGCACATTTTGTTTCGTACGACGATTATGAATAAAAATATTTGTTTTTCTTTCAACTGACCAAAAATTCATAAAATAGTTTGTAATAAATGCAATTAGCTTTTGCACAGCCTTTCGCGAGGTTCATGAGTGCATTGTTATAAATATACTCGTTGATAGCTAAAAGCTATTTGAATGTATAATAAGTATGCAATTACATTATTTGCTGTTGATAACTAATACTCACAAACAATAAATTCCTTTGCAAATTCAGAATCACGCACGTATGTACGTACGTACGTATGTATGTATGTATGTATGTATGTATGTATGTATGTATGTATGTATGTATGTATGTATGTATGTATGTATGTATGTATGTATGTATGTATGTATGTATGTATGTATGTATGTATGTATGTATGTATGTATGTATGTATGTGCGTGCGTGCGTTCGTGTGTGTGTTCGTGCGTGCGTGTGTGAGTTTTATGCATTCGCGTTACTGTCTTTGGATAGTAGAGTATGTTTTTTATGCATTCGCGTTCGTTTTTATAGATTGATGAGCATCGAGCTATCCTACCCAAATTATGCAATCAACTAAAATAATTTTATTTTTTTACGCAAGAGAATAAATTATTTTTGGGAAAGTTAAACTTGAATATATACAATCGACTTAGATTTACTTTTAGGCAAGAGAGAATAACTATCATTTCGATGCAATTGAGAGGATCTGAAAAAGACATATGGGTTCTTCTTCTTCTTTTGTCTTCTCCACTTGTTCCACCAGCTCCTGATTTTCTGAATGACTCCTTTCTTCTTAATCTTTTCTTCGTCTGACATACAGTCAGGATGAAACTTAGCTCTAAACTTTGCTTGTAGTTTCATCCAATTGTTTTTTAATTTCTCAGAAACGTCTATCTTCTTTCCGTTTTCTTTCTTCTTTTTTCTCATTTGTCCAGTTCTCTTCTTTTCTCCAGGTTTCTTTGATTTTCTTATTTCAGTACTTTGGTTTCGTGATTCTCGGTGGTGAAAAAATGAATATTACGCTTCTTCAATTCTTTTTGAAAAGCTTGGTTCAGAATTTCGGTGCATTTGTCGGTTTGCCATCGAAGAGAGTGACGACCACTTTATTTCAACACAAGTTTCAGGACTCGCATTAACTCACTGCTCGAAATGGAAGTCAATGGTACAACCCAGGCAAATTTGGAAAAGATGTCGATGACACAAAACAAATATTTGTATACACGATTGTACGCAGCCAAATAAGAGACTTCAGTTAAATCATCTTGTTATTGATGATGCCTTCCACTCGGGTGATACTTCCGAAAATGTTTCGTCGAATCGGTTTGTGTAAGATGTACTAGATTTGTTCTTGTAACCATTGTTACTAGGGATGGGAGCTGCTCTTTTGAAGGACCTTTCGTGCCTTTTCTTCCTCAGGCATCTGTGGGGTTGCCTCTGTCTTGATCGATGGTGGTGGTGGTAATAGTGATGGAGGTGGTGATGGAATTTCCATCAATGCCTTAAAATATTTCAGAGTGGATTGAGCTGTTTCGTATAAATCTTTCTTGTGAAAGTGTTGCAGTCGTTAAAACAGTTGACCGGACCATTGAGATTTTTCCGTTTCTGACAAATCGCTGAGATCCATCAACCATTGCAATTCGTGTTGTAAGTGGGACATCTCGGTTAAATTAGGATTGGGAGGTAAATGTATTGCCCGTTGTTCTTGCCAACAATGTTATTCCATCCATCGTTTGCAAGGTACTAAAGTCAATTTTCGTCCTTCCATCGGATTTCAAGGGTCACGTTTGAAATATTTTGACTGAGAGGCCATTTTATCTTCTTGATCTTTTTATATCTTTGACCCATCCTTTTTGAAACAGTTCTCGCCAAGAGTTTTGTAATCAGGGCCATGAATGTGGCTTTGAACAAAAGTGCTAACAACATGGGCAAAAAGGGTAGAGATCCTCCACCTTGTACCAACATCTTTTCTTTTGGACCATTTGGCGAAGGACGTGTCGATGCATATCTAAAATACACTAACATCGATGACGTGGCACACGGCTCTTGGGGGTGGGGGGTGGAGGTGGGAGTGGAGGGCTATCTTTTCGCCATAAAGGTGACAATGTGTTTAACCAAAACTGCCAAGCGATGCTTCTCTTTTGTCACTCCTCCTTTTATTTGGACGAGTGTGTCTTTTCTAGGGGAAACGTCTTTGTTCGGCTAAGCGTTTTTTTTTCGGATGTCGAAAATATCCTTTTCGTTTTCCTTTTTGGACATGATAACGACGATGAGTGGACATCTTTTGGTACACAACATACACTAAAGTCCATGGCTCGACATTCGTCATTTTATTTGAGTCCCTACCCAGCTCGTGTAGCTGCATTTAGTATCTGACTTATCCTCTCTTTGTCATAAAATCTTCCTCTTTGGTGACTTCTTTTCTTTGGACGACTGTGATTTTTCTGGAGGTGACGTCTATTTTTGGTGAAGCGTGTTTTTAGAATAGCGAAACTGTCCTTTTCTTTTACGTCTCTGGACCGAAGAATAACGTTGTTGTGCATTTCTTGGAGGGAACATCTTTGGACATTCAGCAGCACAAAACACTGATCCCTATGGTTTGTCTCACTTCTTTTTTTTCTGGAATGTGTCGCCTTTGATTGTTTTGACACCGTATCAACTTGATCACAGGCAACGGATGAAATCGGGACAGTTCTAGCTTGAACAACTCAAAAAATCTCTGTAACATGCTTTTTGGACTTTGCTATTGGGACAGGTACTTTGTAAGCAGCAGCCACTGCCGCGAAAGAGTAAGAGGGGGTCACCACGGGAGGAAAAGTTTTTGAAGATACTTTCTTGTGGGTAGAAGCTGGGTTTTTTTTTCGTGTGGACTTTTTCGTTTCTGATGTTGTGACTGGTCTTGACACCGTTGCTCTTTTCGTTATTTGTTCTTTCTTTTTCTTCTTCTGGGTACGTCGGAAAGTGACTTTTTCTTTGGGAGAACTTTGGGAGCATTGAAATCCCATTCTATGAACTTTTGATGAACTTTTGCTAAAGTTTACAAACCTTCTTGTCTTCACTCTGTTTTGTATCATATTGTAAGAGCATATTCTTGTTACGATATATATATATATATATATATATATATATATATATATATATATATATATATATATATATATATATATATATATATATATTACGGGGTCAGTGTTAGGAATAGTCTGCTTGTTGTCAGGATAATGTGTCTGGGTGTCACATGAAGCTACATGTCTACATGTTAGAGGCATGATTCCCCAATGCTATACATCACTATAAACTGCCACACTGCAGACATCGTAGTAGTTAGACTAAAAACTTGTTACAGCTACGTTAAAATTTCAAATCACACACACGCACACACACACACCGACACAGACACGTGCAAAGACACACAGACACACAAAGAAGCACACACACGTGGATTTAAAATAATAAAGTAATTGTTTTCTATTTATAACAATAAAATATAATCTACGGTAACATGTTCCTGTATGGAAACGATTATTATCAAGAAGAAAGATAAACTTTATCACATCTGTAATTGATTCACTATGATATTCATTGCTTTTGCTATGGAGATTTAGCTCAAAGTTGTGTAAGATACACAAAACTATAATAAAAATGGTTATGGAGGTAATCTGAACAGAAGTACTAAAGAACATATACTAAACTAACGTGACAACGACTTGTTATGTAATTTAATAAATGCCTCATACCTTGAACCATTCAGCAATCATTGATGATCGAACGCTTCTGGATCTCAATTTTAAGTGAATTTAAAGCTCCTTCTGTGCGGAGAGTGACATAAAAATGATATCGTCCTTGTTGAAAGCCTCTCGTTGAATAGGACGTATCATGATGGCTTTGCTAAATTATTTGCTCAGATGACTTCCATGATCTGGCCACCTTAGGTTGGTATTTGTTATAAGTGTTTCCTTTATTGCTAACAAGACCTAACATCTGACGTTTCTTTGCTTTCATAAAATTCTACAGAGCCCACTAAACCACCATTGTGCCTCAGTTACCAGATTGACAATGTAAACAAAGCCGTTTCAAAAATTGAACGCGGAAAACGTTTAATTATTACCTGAATTTAACATGGAATATATACTGGGTGTTTTCTAACAGTAAAACCAGAATTCTAAGCAATGAAATTATTAGTCTTTGTTATCCATCCAAATAGTCAGTTTTAATATTATTGCATATTTCTGCTACCATTGACGTCCTAAGCCAACCATGGTAATCAGGGGTTTAATAATGTTGACAGATGGCTACACCGAATACGATTTTTATAGCAGTTTAAGACAGTAAAGCATCTAGGATTAAAGAAGATTATGTCGCAATACTCGTTTACAAAGTCTTTAACGTTATTTGCTAACTCTTTCACAAACTTTTTCTTCTTCATATGAGTTTCATTAATTCAGAACATTTTGTGTGTTTGTCGTATTTATCCTTCAGAATAGAACATCATTTTATTCATCTTCGTGAATTAGATTTTGATTGATGGCGGTATAACAAAACAAAGAGTACGGTCCACAAATAGTTCAATGGTTCTGAGGTTTCGACATCATCATCAGTAACAACAATAACAACCCCTTGAATCAGACGATAGGGCTTGTAATGCCATGTGAGCATGCCGCACATAGAAAAACCCGTGGTTTCCACTGGACCGGAATCGATTTTGCGCGAGGCTTTCAATTTTATCCATTAAGAACGAGCACAGTTTTCTCTTCCAGCAGTTAGGGTCTCCTTTCTTGCGCATGGCTACACTCCTTTCAAAACTAACGAAGATGTGTCTATATTCTAATGACATTAACATCCATTAAACCCTTCACAGAAAGTGAAATTATACGAGTTCCATTCAATGCTCGTTTTGCGCTCGTCTCTGGAACATTACAATGAACGGTGATTTGACGCTATGACGGCTGATTAAGCAAGCTTTTATCTCGGTGAATATATTTGAATATTTATTCAGCTCTGCATACTGGTATTCTTCATAGTGTCACTTCCATCTTAATGTGGAAAAGATAAGGTTTTCAGATGTTACCGCCATAGGACCAATAGACGAGCAGAAGCCTTTGTTCGACCCATTGAATGCCCAAGTATTTTGATTTGTTACCAATTCTTGTCAGTATCAAACTAATGTCGGTTGACTGTATGACCATTTTCAGCTGTTGATGATGACAATATTAAATCTTATGCAGTAATACTCTAATCCTTACTACAGCTAAACCTCATTGACTTTATTGTTTAATTGATACGTCTCTCAATCTTATTATTGGAACTGTATTGGTATTACAACTGGAATTGTGCAGTAGTAGCGTCTATACTTGTTTATTAGACTGAACCAACAGCAAACTGCATACTGCGCGGCAGATTTGGGTCTGAATTTTGTTAGGAGTAATCAGTACAACAAACAACATAGGCCCAGATCTGCAGTCGCATTATGCTACGGTAGATTTGGATCTTTGTTGTTTGCATATCAATTTGTCTTATAATGGAGTATATGCCTACAGAAAATCAATCGTTTCTGATAGTCATCATCTAAATTTGGATAATTCTTTCAATGTAACATAATTAGGATAATACTTCATCAAACAATAGTCTTCACATGGTTCTTTCTGGAATTATATTGCTGACAATCAAAATGTGTCGTTGTCAGTCCTTTAAACTCGACAAATCCTATGCAAAATTAATGTAATTATCATTCAAGCGAATTAAGCACGTTCTTACGTTACTCGCAGCAATGAATTTAAAGGTGTCTCATATGATACTGATTCCTTTATGCATTAACATCTTTTCTGATGATATGCATTTTGCATGAATAATAATACAAACTTATTAAAATATCATTATTTTGCCACTGTTCCTGGTTATTTCAAACATCAAAAAGTCAAGGTGTCGATTTAGGATGCGATAGCCTATCTACCTGTAGAGATGAAATAATATATGCTTAATTAATACAAAAATATAGGTCGCACAACCAACAAGAACAATGAGTTTTATCATAAAACAAATCTGATTCATAAATGTTATAAAAATAGTATGATGTTCTTATTCTTATGTAAGAAAACTAATTAGCGGAGAAAGATATTTTCACAGACTTGATATTAATAAGAAAAGAAATCGATACTGGCTATTTCCAAGACATAAAGTTAAAAGTAGTCACTTTTATGAATAATCTAATTTAGAACAACATTATTCGTTCGCAATAGGTGACATTACAAGACAAGACATCAAACTATTCCATACTATTCTTCATTTTCCTTTTCGTCGGAATTTAACGACGACGTTGGCTAATCAGCTGTCTTCTTCAAGTCATAACATACCCTTTATATATATATATATATATATATATATATATATATATATATATATATATATATATATATATATATATATATATATATATATATAATAATAATAATAAAAATAATAATAATATCCAGGTGGGTGGATAGGTATTTTTCTTTGTTATTTCTTGGTTCAGTAGAAATAATGTCCTAAGTACTTAATCATTCCACTGTCCGCATTCAATGTTTCACCTTTGAAGAAAGGCAATACTTTTAATATATATATATATATATATATATATACATACATACATACATACATACATACATACATACTAACATACATACATACATACATACATACATACATACATACATACATACATACATACATACATACATACATACATACATACATACATACATACATACATACATACATACATACATACATACATACATACATACATACATACATACATACATACATACATATGTTGTTTGTGTTTGTGTAAGTTCCAAGCGCATGTCAATTCAGTGGCTTAACAAGCTGATTGGAGCCTTCCTTCAAGTGCAAAAATAAGTGGGTGGGTGTATGTGACAGCTGTAAGAACAAAGATGTAGAATGAAGAATATGATCGACTGATTAGTGATGAAAATATTTTGATTAAATATTGAAGATGTGTAATGCAACTTACTGAAACAATCAATTCACTGAAATAATTAAAATTGATTATGTTGTGTTTTAACTAAAACAAATCCAAAGAAAATATATAATAAAAGAAATTAGTTATTGTTAGATTCTGTATCTGAACAGGAAACTTTAAAAATGAGATATTTCCTTAATTAATTAATTTCATTTTATTCTTTTGTTATCACGTTGATATTATTTTTAGATGGCAGATTTTTTCATAAAATAAAAGATACATGACCTGTGTTCGAAACTTTCATAATAATTTACAGTTATATTCCTCGTAATCTGTAAACTTCCTAATGCTAATATAATACTTGTGTATACAATCTGCATGTTTTTGTTACAATAAGCACAGAATGCATGTAATCTGCTACAATTATAATATAATGAATACAGTTTGTTGTAATAATAGAATGCATGTAATCTGTTAAAATAGTAATAAACTGTATAGTTACAATACAAAACATAAATACACATCTTATAAATATCTTGGTTATATTATCTTTATTCTTTTTCAAACAAAAACATTAAATAAAATCAATATTTTCATTCACCTATTCTCGACTGAATAAAACATGTACATCGGGAACAACCCCATGATAATATGCGATTCCATTTATGCAAGTTTGAGACATGTCCTAACGATCTGTAAATAAATACATATTATTTATTATGTAAATTATTAAACTATGAACCTAATCTTATCGGGTGGTTACTTTTAGTATTGTAACAATAAATCTTGCTTGTTCTCTATCATTGCCACCCCTCCCCAAATTCTACGCAACTAATTACCGTGAGGTGTTCTAGTCATCGGTTAGCAGTGCTTTGTTGTTAATTTAAAATCATCGATATTAGTTTTTATATTTAACGAAATAAGCAAGTAAAATATAAAAAATAAATAAATAGTTAAATAAATCGCAGTGTAAGGATTTCAGAAAACACTTTAGTTTGTACTTTAGAGTCATTGTGGGAATGAACGATACTTGCAATCACTTTATTTCGTACATGAGTGATGTACTTGTAGCCCTCATTGACACTTATATACACTTTGCTTTGTACCTGAGTGACGTGCTTTGTAGTCCTCAGCGACACTGGTAGACAATTTACTTTGCACCTGAGAGATGTACTTGTAGGTCTGAGAGACTCTTTATTTTATAACTGAGTAATGTACCTGTGGACTTGAAAGGTAGATTGTAATTCATATTCTTTTGTTTATTAAAGCAGTGACATAAATATCTATCACCTGTTAACACACTATATATTTGCAGTATACCTTTTAATTATCATTGAACATTCATATAGAGGCATTTAATCAGAACAACGCTAAACCATACACCCGTACAAATAAGCAAACTTGAGACTTTGGGTTCCCGAATTAAACTGGAATAATTGAAAATCACTAAGAATTATATATATATATATATATATATATATATATATATATATATATATATATATATATATATATATATATATATATATATATCTATATATATCTATATATATATATATATATATATATATATATATATATATATATATATATATATATATATATATATATATATATTGTGTGTGTGATGGTGCTTTCATTCTCATCAACTGATCTTCATAACGGAGCAAGGAAATTTATCCTGACATTTCCTCATCTTTCATTTCGCATTGCGTCACAAATCTTCGCATTACGTGTTGACTTAAGTATATCAAAATGCATGAAATTACATTTACACTGAAGAATAATATGACTGTTAAAGGATTAAAATACGTATCCTAAAAGTAATATTTGCATACATATTTACGTGCGAGTTTGTCTGTAAGCGTCATTGAAATATAATCAGCATATCAACTAACAACCTGTTATGTTATGATTGAATAACCTTTGACCCTTGTACTGCGTCACCCAGACGCTTGGCAAAGGTCCCAAGCAATCGTGCCACAATCATATCATTTTCTCTACCTTTAACACACCTCATTGTTCTACTTGAAAGAAAAACACTATTATTTCTTCTGCTCAATTAATTTTGATGGTACGATTATATTGTGCCAGAGTATCATATTGGTCCGTTATATATATATCTATGATTTTGTCTGAGTAGATAAGAATGACAGAAATCGATGTCACCGTGAATGACATGACATTTACAAGTGTCCATGCATTGCCCGTGTCTTTTTTGAAAAAAAAAGAGTAATTTATTCATATCTGCTAAACTTCGCATGATGTCGAATGAACCCTTGAAAACATATTGTGAGGTATATCACAATATATACCTAACTGTTGACTATTTTGACTGTCTGTCCGTGCTTCAATGCTAGGATAGATACATGTAATGTTTACAATTAGTAACGTAGACTATATATAACTTATAATATACTAAACAAGAACGACTAAGAGATACAACTTGATTTTTTCAATGTAAATGAGAACCACAAGGTTAGAGTTGAAATTATATAAATGTTGATTAACTTCGACTAAATAATATCTTCCACAAATCAATACTAATTGTATTATTCGGGGAATATAATATGGTTGGTCATTACAAAAAAAATTGTAAACTGATTTAGCTCTACTAACCTGTAAAACGTTTACAGAGAAATTACATTGACGGATGAAACTACAAATGCAAGCTAGATTAAAGTTATAATGAAAAAGACTTTTTAGTGTTGCCTTTGATTGTGATCAGTGATAGCGAACTAAGAAACCACAAAAATATAAAATATAAGCAAAGCAGTATGAAATCAAGATAAGGTAATTAAATCCATCAATCAGCTAGTTTTTTTGCACTTTGTTTTCAGTGGCACAATAATAATGTAAAGTCCTAACAAAATATTTTTTTAACAAAAGTTTAAAAAGAAATGAACTCTAACGTCTTAATTGTATATTCGACATATAAACGTTAACTTGTCCTAGAACAAAAGCTGACTGGTTATAATTTATGAAATTTCAGAATCTCAAGTTCTTTTAATGTGATTCTAAAATCTAAATGTTATATTAGCACTTTCAAAGGCAATATTATTTGAACGTTTCTAACATATTATATATTTTATTTTCGTCTTTCTGTTCACCATATGTTCTAGTGTTCTAAGGACGAAATGAACCAAGGTCATTAAAGTAGTTTGGAGTAAAACTGTCATTAGACACAGGTATATTATTTCTCATAATCTAAAATAATCAGTGCAGACATCAATTTTATATTAAATGATGCATCAAATTATAATAAAATTTATATACTAAATTTTGAGTATCTGAAATTTTTCTGTATGCAAATTAACGTGTAGGTATTAAACATTAATAGTGTCTTATTTGTAACACATAACAGCTTACCTTTGAGTGCAAAACGTCGTGAGAAATATACGGTTTATTGTTAAGGTAGGCTTACTTTCAAAGAGAAATTATACGTTATAATGAAGTGGATATTATTCACTATGACAAGAATATCTTCTCAGTGACGTGAATTTACAATTTGCTGCCTGATGAAAGCAAGAGTTAATTCAGTTAAACAGTATAACAAATAAGTAATCTCAGTCAAATGGTTCACCCTAATGAACAAATTAGGACTATAGTGGTTTTTGATTAGAACTGACACCTTTTCAAGAAAAAAGTTTCAGATATTTCTGAGGCAAAAACAAAACTCTTATAGTGAGTCAATGTTAGAATTTAGAAAACACACACATGTATGTATGTATATATATATATATATATATATATATATATATATATATATATATATATATATATATATATATATATATATATATATATATAGTGTACAATGTATCATTTATATATCACGAAATGTAACATTGCTTATTTGAAAGGAAACAATGCTTATCGAGTTTCCTTTTGATACAGAATTTATACAACGAGTTGTATCTCAAAGACAAAAGTGTACATACTGTACATATATTTTTATATCACATATAAATACACATACTTGCTTTAAACGGAATTAGCGTGTACTGACCGAATAAATGAATTATTCGCATCCATGTCCAGTGTGTCCGCTGTAAAGAGTAGTTTTGTGACATTTGTTTTTATAAACTATCCCCTTTGTAAATTGATAAGTCACTTGTTTTCCTTTTTGAGCTTGATAAAATAAATATAATACACACTTAGGATTTAACACGAATTATGTTTGTAATGACGAGAGTAGAACTCTACAAATACATGGTTAGCTTCTTGAAGACTGAACACACAGCCATGCACGTACCGGCGAAAATATGGAAAAGAATGTGGTATATAATAATATAAGAGAAATAATGTATCAACAAGAGTCAATTCAAACATTTAAACATATTTTCATTTGATATAAGTAATTCTTATGCTTTAATTGACATCACTACGGACCATATCATTTTTTGTATCTGACGTCTCTCTTCTTCCCTTTTTGCTGCTTGGTTTAAGTGAAATTTTACCAACATTTACAGTATGTGTTCAGCGTAACCAATAAATTTACCAAATAATGTCGACAGGCTATTGCAATCATTGATCTTATGAACACTATAGGTAAATCTCAAGGAAAGTGTACACGCACCGTTATGACGAATCAGGTTCTTGTAGGTTACTTGGTGTAAATTTAGTTTCATGGGGTTCATCAAGCCCTAATTATTTGTCTCTCTCACTCCATATTTGTGAGTGTATGTGTATGTGTGTGTGTATGTTAAATAATGCTTTGAGTAAACTTGAAAAGTCATCCAGGAAGTGTGTGATGTTCAGTTCTTCAAGGTAGTACTACACAACGTGTGTTCCTGAAATATATGCTTCATTTGTCTAAATGCTTTTTGATGAAATTCAATCTATTAGTGATAAGTTCATATGCACCAAGTCTATTTTGATAATATTAGGTGTTCTAACATGTGCACAACCTGGAAAGCAAAACATCACAGGGTATCTGGTATAGTCTAAAAATAGAATAATTACAAATCAAATGACAGAAACTTTTTTTGTAAAGGATAATTTTGCGACAGCTTCAATTTCATCTGTTTGCTAAGTCCTTCGCGAAAACGCAGAAACCAAACTCATTAAACATATTTTTCATTTATACTTTAAAGCAGTTTTCCAATTGCTGTATTTGTCACTGATTGGCAAAACGCCATAGCCGATACAAATCTTATTAATTTCTTCGAGATTACAATAGGACACAATGAGCGCTGATTGGCTAAAATTAGCGTAGTGATACCTTGATAACCAGTCACACATGATTTTAATATGATATAAATTGAACTATACTGAACGATATTACTTATGTTGGATGTATTCTGTAGAGAAAATACTTGAAACCATGTGGGCAGATTCAGCGATTGATTTTGTAATGCAATTTCTTTAGATACTACTTGATAAGCACAGCAGACGACATTGTGCAGGCATTCTTATCTTTTGCTGTGAGACAAATAAAAATATAGTTCAGATTTAGTGATTTGTATCTTAGTAAACTAAACAATTATTGTAACAAATTGATGTTTGGCTTAGCAATGGAAATGGCAAAATCATTTCAACAATTGATGCATGAGTTGAGAATATTCGCTTCCTCGGCGCCAGTAGGATTTATTGCATTTATTTGCAATGTAGCGTCTTACAACTGTACACCTGGAGGTTGAATTTTGTTTATAGACATGCCTTCATCTTCTCTTTAAAATTTAGTTTTCATCATTAATTAAGATACAGCACCATTTATTCATATTTCAATAATGCAATTAGAAAACAGGTTCCGAATTTGTATTCTTGTGGTTTCAGATTTGATATGTGTGCACGAAATCAGCACCTGTTTCTATTCCAAACACAGAGTATATAGGACACATTTTCTTTAATACAGATTTGTTTGACACTAATTGTTTTGTTCAGTTATTTTGTTCTCACAAATATTTGAAGTTTAAGGTTAAATTAGCTTTAAAATGTGCAATAATTATAATTCAATCGATCGAATATATTTGTAATAAAATTATCTTTAAGCATCATTAACTATGTACAATACGGTTTTCTAGGATTTGAAGTCGTCTGGCATGTGATCTTAGCCTTATGGTGAAAAAATCTTGCTTCTTAAAATAAAACACTCGGCAGAACATTATTTCGATAACGATATATACCGGGTTTTGGAAACAGGAGCGTTGCTGGTAATTTTAAATTATCTTCTTCAGCAAATTATACATGTAAAAATTCACATACAATCAATTTGTAAAAGAAATCAACATTACCTGTTTCTGTTGTTGTTTTTATACCTTACTTCAAAATACCCAGTGTTGAATCAATGCAACATGGAATTTGGAAATTAAATATTATCGAACATTTCTTGCAAGGGATTTATCAGCAGTCAAGCAAACGACATCAAATCTGAGCAAATTGCTTAATTAAAATACATATATTTGTCAAGCGAATATTTACTCAAAGAACAATTAACTAAATAATAATGCATCATATACAATGAATCATATACAACTCTTACATGTTTATTTAAGAAATATTTCAAAATTCCGATTCCTCTAATACTATATATTCAATCTGTTCAATATTAAATTCTTATCCTTGTCAACCAGCGACAAAACTCCATCAAATTTCTTTTAACAATCATATTCCATTTGCAAATCAAAGTTGTGGTCAACTCATACTATTTATCACGTTATAAAGCAAAATAAATATAACAAAGAAATAAAGCTAGTAATCATTACATATTTTATATTTTGCATTATACATCCTTTGTGGAGACAGCCATGTAGAGGTTAACAAACACAACGTTTTTGTGTTTATTTGTTTGTTTTATATATGTTTTCTATTCGCCTTTGAAAAAGACTCATTAAGAGTTGAAAGCGCTCAGGCTAGTTAGTTACTAGTTTCGCACTGTTTATCGTCAGTTTATTGCATCTATCTTAATCAATCCCTGACACACGTGATCCCTTGGTGGATCCAGTGCGCTGGAAAGGGTTGATATTCGCCATATGATTTCTCTATGTTCGACATTTACAAACCTGTGACATTGTTGCTTCTTTAGATCTATCTATCTATCTATCTATCTATCTATCTATCTATCTATCTATCTATCTATCTATCTATCTATCTATCTATCTATCTATCTATCTATCTATCTATCTATCTATCTATCTATCTATCTATCTATCTATCTATCTATCTATCTATCTATAGATGTATAGATTTCTATATCTGTCTAATTTTAACATAAGCAAAGTAAAATATTTCCTAAACATATCAGCCAGTGTTTCTGCAGATAATAAAATTGCCAATGGTTATGGAAGTACTTCCGCTGTCTAATCGTACTGATCGCTTCGTTTTGTGCGTTCTTGGTTCTTCAGTTTCGGAGGTAAGTAAATCTTGCTTGTAACACCAAATCCTAAAATGTCTAATGAAAAGATTTCCCTATCCCTTAAATCTTTGAAGTCTAAGTCACTTGCTAAAGAAACTAGAATGGATTAATAACCTTGTCGCCATTTTAAAGAAGTTGTTATGATAATGTTTCCTACGGGTAATGAAATGGATACAATGCTGGGCTAGGCGCCTTGCAAGAGCCAAAGAGCCAATTCCACAATCCTGTTGTCGGAAACATTACGATTATTGTCAAATCGGAACCAGAGAACTTTCTAAATAGAAGTGTTGAAACTTCGATTGTCTACATTGCACATATATGTAATATATATAATTGACTGCACCTTTGGTAGGGTGGTAGAAACAGTTTTTGACATTCAATATCAGTAATTTATTGATTGATTTCCCTATCCATCAGCTTTATTTTGTGGCATATTATAAATGCCAAAAAGGTTATGATTTTCTCCTCAACAACATATAAAACAGATATCTGACTCAGACAGCATAGTAAAGAAAATACATTTTTTTATTCACTGGCAATGGAATATTAATTTTCAATAAAAGTCTCACCCCATACCATAGTTATTTTCAACGAATCTTTCAAAAGTATAAGCTTTTGGTCTTTCTAACGTTCCAGATCTGATAAACGTTTAGATGAGAATATATCTACAAGTTCTAAATCTTCTTCGTTAGATTGAAATCAATGCCAAAGATTAGTTCAGTCTCTTAAGAATTTCTGTATTATTGGTCTAAATACACAATAGTATACATATTGACATCGGTTCACAAATTTGTGTTGCTAATTTATTGATTCTGTTATTAACTGCTACTTCTCCTCTTTTCTTCCACTGTCCATGCTCGTGCATACAATGTGGCCATACTCGGATGTAGTTTAGGTCAGTTTATATTATGAATTTATGGAAAATTGAATAAGTGTTTGGTACAAGTAATTATACTTCAAAGAATTGACATAGTATGTAGGGGACTAGACAAGGCTGTATTTTGAGTCCACTATTAGTTTCTTTCTGTATGAAAGGTTTGATTGGGTTACTGGAAGAAATTGTGGATGAAGTATTTTTATTGCAGAAAATATCCTGATCTTTCAGAACTCGTTTTTTGCTGATGTTACTTATTTTTTCCTGTTGATGTTACTAATTACGCTGACAAAGTGATAGCATTGCAAGATCATATAAACATAATGGAAAGCTATTTTAATAGTACTGGAATAGTAGTTGATATATAAGACAAAATAATTGTGGATCCCAAATGGATATCTTTAAGGAATTATGAAAAGTGGTTTTCAAATGGGGAACGTATTTGCTACATTTTAATTTTAAAAATTTATCGATTTGGTGTTCACAAAAAATTATCCTGGACGGAAGCAAAAGAAACATTAGTGGCTCAGATAATCAGGTCTGTTATGGCCATCTTTTCCTGTCGACATAAACTTTGGGTTGTTTAGTTGGTTACATGCCTTTAAAATATTTGATGTTATTGTAAAATCTATATTATGTTATGGTTCTGAAATTTGGGGACACACGTACGCCGAATGTATCGAACGTCTTTAAAGCCGTTTCTGCAAACAATATGTATCTAATGCAAATAATCATGATACCCTTGATCAATAAGGTAGACTACGGTTGTGTGTTACGTATTACTATAGGTCAGTGTCAACCAAATATTGAGCTAAATTTTTACGTATGGGTGGAAGTAGATGCATCGCAGAATTCTACAAAATGCTTAAATTACATGGCAAATGACGTGTTACATAGGAATCACGTGAAACAATTATTAATTAGCTATGGTTCTGGTTTTGTATGGATATAACAAGATGTTGGAAATGTTAGTGCATTTGTAACAGCATTCTCTCAAGGTAAGAAGGATTCTTTATTCAAAACGGATTTGAATATTAAGTCTTATTCAGAAGAAGATTTTAGCTATTCGCACTCATCTCTAGCTTGCGATTTAATTATGGTAGGTCTATGCTACTGTTGAGATGTTATTTTCTTAATATCCGCTGTTTTAAAGGACAAAGTTAGGGACCAAAAGTTTCATTTTTGGAGTAGAGGGAGCCCTGAAAAATGAACATTTGGGTGGACGTTGCTTCAAGATAAATCGATATTATTTTCAATTGTTATTATGAATACAATATTACATTTTGTGTTACAAATCAGAGAAAAAATATTGTTTAAAGACATTTATTTTCAATAATTTCCCAGTCCACCCAGACAACCCACATTCCCTCTGCTCATCCAAAACTCTCCCCATAAAAATATTTAAATGTCTGTCCCTAGTTGTTTCTTTTCTTTAAAAACTATATTCGTGTTATTTGCTTGATAAATTGAGATCTATCCTGTTGCAAATAAGCACCATTCCACCATTGGTTCCCTGCTGTTGGCAACGAATGTCAATGTCACTATGAATAAACTTTCTTTAACAGGGTATCTTTAAAAACAGTTGCATATTTATTTCTGATATACAGATGTTATACACCTTTCAAACCATTGTGCATCAAACCTTATTTCAACAATAGTTTTAAAAGTTTTTTGCAACAAGCACCGTGAGTCTACTTACTCCTAATATACGCTATTGTGGGGTTCCATTACTCCAGCAGTGATCACGGATAAAAAATACCGAAGATCTGCTGTGAACTCAGCGTCTTTTTCCACCAATTTTTTAAAGTTGGGAACTGATATTTATTCGATGATCTCGTTTTCGGATTTCTTTTCATATCAAGTTCGAATATTCGTATAATGCTGCACAGCACACACATAGAAGGAGGATGAGTACTATTGCAAGTAATTTTTCTGTCAAAACTGTTACACATTTTTGACATGCGCACCTTAAGCTTTTATAAACACTGTTGACTATGCATCAGGCATTTATTGTACCTCTATTGGTTTTAATTTCATTTCCACCTAAAACCTTGATTTTATTGATGCTTCATTAGAAGACCTGACATGTATTAGAAGACATGTAAAAATTATTTTTAGAAATTTCATTATATGTTCTTGGAAACTCTAACGAGTATCGGTGGGGTCTATTGCAGTCTAGACGTGAATTCGTTTTTAAAGAAGTGATGGATGTACAGGATTTCTTTCAGAAATTTGCTCTAACATTATTGCATCATCAAGGACTGTGGAGAAATACAATTATAAGGTACTTTAATAGTTGTTTTAAAACTGAGAGTATCTAACTTTGGTATTATATACAACGTCTAAGTCATCGAACAAATAGATTTTCTCTTGATGACATCATTACAAGTAAACTCCAATTGCACAAATGACAAATCCACATTTATGACAACAACATTTGCATGGTGAAGCAAAAGATAACGAAAACCAACAAGTGTGCACTTGACATCCTTGATAAGGTTCATCACAATTTACGGTAGAAATACCTGCCCATACTAATGTCTGTTCTAAGAAAATTAGTGCATGTCTCAGAATCGTTCATTCGTCAAAATCAAAAATGGTATCGGCCAAGATCGTAATGGTACTAAACAAAATAATAAACAAGTTCATGAATTAAATTGGGCTAATAGATGGTATTAGATGATGCTTTGTGTTTCCACATATTTAAAATAACAAAATCTTCATATTGAATCCATGTCTTTCGATGAAACATTGTGTATCTAAATGTTTGAAATAAATATATCTCCATATTGAATTAATGTCAACTCAATGAAGCCGCTTGTTTCCGCATATTTAAAACAACTACATCCCGATATTAATTAAAAATATTAATGTTTTGGAATAATAATTATCGTTACGAAAAATTCCGATGAAATTGTGAAAACATTTGTTTCAGGAACATTCAAAGCTAAAAAAAATCTATTTACAACTATTAATTAAGGATGAGTCATGTAAACAACGCGTATTTAATTGACCATTATCGTGAAGTACAATCTACAACCATGGACAAAAGATAGGCACATAGGTGTACCTACCATCACTAACTGAAATATAATTTAAATTCCTTATAAACAAAATTTAACCTCCCTATCACTTACTCCTCCCGTCTATTATACCCTTATAAGCAAGGTATAAATTCACTCTCTACCATATATGTTGTTGTTGTTGTTGTTGTTGTGGGGTTTAACGCAATTGTTCAGCACACGATAGGCTATATATGGCGGCCAGTATTAATGGTAGAGAAAGAAACCGTGAAATCACCGGAAAGAACCACCGACCCACGAGAAGCTACTGGCAAGCTTTCTCACATATCCACATTCGCCGAATTCTAGACTCGAACACACGCAGATGGAGGTGAGATGGCAGTGATCCTTAACGGACAGCGATTTAGACCACTTTTCCACTCGGGGCCCCCTCTACCATATATAGTAGATGAAATTACTATCACATAATCATTCTCATAATCCCTAGAATTTTGACGGGTGTATTGAAAGAAAGGAAAAGAGATGTTGAGATGAATAAACACATGCACTTTTGAACAGCTAAGTGACTGAATTTTACAATTATAAATACTGCAATAAATTCATAAGGCGAATTTTAGTTCTAAGAATCGCATTAAAATTGTGAATTATAACGACAACTTGTATTTTAGGCCAGTATTAGGTCCGGCAAACTTTCTTTCATAACAGTATGAAAAACATTAGAAGTTTGTCAATCGTAGTACTGACTTGACCTTGGTTAACTCAATGCACGGCATGTAAATATTGCTGAATGAATTTTCACCAACAAAAAGTTAAGATTTAATGTATAGTTACAAACTTTCTTTCTGTAATGTTTTATGCCTATCTATCTATCGATATATTTTCTATGTCTGTGTGTGTGCGTGTGTGTGTGTGTGTGTGTGTGTGAGAGAGAGAGAGAGAGAGAGAGAGAGAGAGAGAGAGAGAGAGAGAGAGAGAGAGAGAGAGAGAGAGAGAGAGAGAGAGAGAGAGAGAGAGAGAGAGAGAGAGTTAAAACGGCGTAAAACTACGACAAGACTAAGATACACGCCAGGATTCTGAACATTGATGTACGCTGATATTATCATAATATGTATCAGAGGTTTGTTCGAGGAAACAATGTTCTTGAATTTGAATCCACTCAACCCCTGTAAGGTTACGGTTCTGGATAAATTACGCAATAAAAAAACACCTACCGAGTTACGACAGTCACTGTATGAATTCTTGTTTTCCTTTTAAGTCATGTTATCTACTTACAGTTATAGAAGGCTGATAAAATGTCAATAAACCTTGTACACCTTCACAACAAAAAGGCAAATATGTTTGAAATTTAGAAGAGAAATAGCGAATGGCTTGAGTTGACTTATATTGTTATTTTATCTATGTCATCTTTGAACAGACACAAACTGAAACATTACCTATTAACCGAATTTAATTTAAAATAAGTCTAGACTTTACGTCATACTTAGAAAGTACAACTAGCAAAAACAATTGGCCTGGACGTATAGGTGTTACTACGTACACAGCCAGACGGCGAAGTTCATTAACCTGTTCGCAAAGTAGAGTAAGAAATTGCTTGAAAACAGTTTTATAACGGAGTCATTCTTGTGTTTTCTACGATTTAGTGCTGCTATAGTTCCAATAAGATTTCAAACGTGTTGAAAGTCAATGCGAGGCAATAAATAATAGACCCATTTGAGTCTGTTACAAATTATTGCATTCGATTGATGGCTTGTGCGATCTTCTAAGTATTTTGTCTTCACGCATTCGACTGTTGTTATTTATATCTCATAATTACTTTTATACTTACTATCAGAAAACAATTAAATATACAGTATAACATTTTATATGTAAGTTGATCGTCAAATTCACAATAATATAGAAGCCTAAATACTTTTTATAATATTATCTGATCCATGATAAGATAAAACAATAATAGAATATTAGCTTAAACATAGTACAGTTCCGTGTTGGGAGAACTTTACATGTACATGTGTCTCGGTTTTGTTCACTGACCTTGAAGATAAACACAACAAACAACTGCTTTAGCTTTACTTGTACAGTTATGATGCCATTAACCATTTTCTAAACTGAGGAACTAATGGTTTGCTTCTCAGTTTCTTCTATAGGTTCATCGCACGCATACTCATAACCATACAGTTTCTATTTCATAAAATCAAAATATAAAGATTGTACATACAAATCAAAATAACGGTTTTAAGATAACTGATGGAGGAAGATAATATTTAACGCTTTTAAATCCCATCGAAACGTCTATGATTTATTATCATTCTCTTGACGATTACGACAATCCTAGCCGAAATATAGATTATCGGTTCAAGAATTTTCCTTGCTTTCTCCGTTCATATCTCAATATACAGCGTTAATGTAATACTACAGGCTGACAAAAAGTCTTAATTTCTTTTAATTAGTTATTGTTCGTTTTCTTATAGACAAACAAATGATAAAATTGAAGCATATAACGTGCTTTTGAGTCATACTTGACCACAACAGAGATATTTGGTATCAAGGGATTCAGTCCTAATGTTGAAAATGCCTTCTGAGCAATTTTAACATAAAGCTCCATTGTTATTGTTACGAATGTTATCTTATTCGAACAATGGAGGGGTGAATAATCGAATGGCTCATTGATACGATGGTTCCTAATATCAGAGGAAGCAGTTGAAAGGTTTACAAGTCCGAAGGATTTTGAAAAGAAATGTATTACTGGTCCCTGTGTACATTAATCTGTCTGACTTCCGCAACTTTAGACCAATGATCCTTTGTAATGAAGAGCGCGTTTATCAAACCAATTCACCTTCTGACTATCGCTACTTCGGGCTGTTAAACTCCGTTTTAGGACCAACGATCGTTCGAAAGAGTGGATATGCCTTACATAACATTGGACCTTTGGACTATCGAATTATGATATTGGATTGAATTCATAGAGATAAAACTGAAAAGTGGAGAGAGAGAGAGAGAGAGAGAGAGAGAGAGAGAGAGAGAGAGAGAGAGAGAGAGAGAGAGAGAGAGAGAGAGAGAGATTTTACTAGATGATTATTTGGCTGCGATCTTAAATTTAAAGCCTGACCTTCTCCCGTTAGAGTTCTTACTGCTACATGGTGTCATTTACGTATTTCTAAATTGGCAGTTTTAGGATACTGTAACAAGTTGCAAAAGAAAGGAAAATACAGTAGCATGTATAACAACTACTCAAGAAATTTGCGCACTGATTTCTGTCTAGACAGGCTTTTGTCAAGTTTGTATTATTGGCACCGTGGAAAAAATGATATAAAATGTGCGTTATATAACGCGTTAAGATCTTAGAGATAGTTTTGTACAAGTTCACATTCAGGCTTTTCATCGAATTCTGTTTTCTCTCTAACTCTACAAATGGAGATATTTCGTGTTATGTACCAATTAAATGTCTGCAAAATGACTGGAAACATATCATTGCAATGACTGGAAGCATATCATTGTAATGACTGTAAACATATCACTGTATTATCAAATATTTTATATCAACAACTTAAAACTCATATATATCGTCCACTTAATTTTATCTTGATAGATGGTTGTGTTTCTGACGCAATTCAAATAAGTATGTTGTGTGTCACATATTACTGATTAAGTTTGTTCACAATTCGTGTTAATTGTTACATATGGGTATGAGCAGAATGCTACCGAATGCTACTGAATGCTAAAGTCATTAAATAATGATGGATGTGGTACAAAGGCATCATATGCGTTATGAAATCGCAAGATTTCGGAATTGTTAGTGCATTAGTAACAGCATTCTCTAGAAGATAAAAGGATTGTTTTAGTCAAAAGTAGTGTGAAAAATGAGACAGTCAAAAATATGTAAGTATTACTAAAATTACAAAACATTATATGTTGAAAATTATTAAAAGTTTTTAATCAAGACAAATCTAGTTTGGGATAGTTATCGTCTATAATCGCACAGTTCAACTGCAGAATGCATAGACGGAGATCTGCTGGTGGAATCAACCAATACGCGAGTAATAACAGTATTATTTGGAAGAGACTTATAGCAATTTCCACTCATTCTAGCATTTGGTTAGTTATGGCAGGCATGTGAAGTTTTTACGATACTATTTTATTTTCATCCTCCGCTTAAAGGCACAAACAATGAACCGAAAATTCGATTGATGGGGCAGAGGAGACCATGACGACGGGGTATTGCCGGGGAATTGTTGTTGCTTCAGGATAAGTCGATATTTTGCCAACTATTATTATGAATACGATCTTGTGTAATAAATCAGAGCAAAACATTTAAATACATTTGTTTTCATTAATGCACCAGTCAACCCAGTTCACCCCCATCAACTTCACATCCGCCACCGTTCCCGCAAAAAAAAATTTTTTGTCGGTCTTTCACTATTGCACTCCTTGAAATATTATTTGCTTGCCTAATGGTTGTCTGGTATATAACAAAAAGAAAAAACACCATCAAAGCATTCCATCCGTGCAGCTAACACTGGGTTTTAATTCCTCTCAGAATAGACTTTCTTTATTAGAGTTTCTTTCAAATTGTTCCACTTCGTGCACATGTACTTTTGTGACCTAAACATGTTATTCACCTTCCAAACCATTCTGCGCCAGATGTTTATTTCACGAATAGTACTTTAGAGTTTAAAGCAATAAGCACCTTGAGTCTACTTAGGCCTAATTTCCGGTTTTGTGTGGTACTATTGCCAGAACATTGATTACGTGTAAAGGACCGAATATCGTCTGGGAATCCATTGTCTTTGTCCGCCACCTTTTCAAACTCAGGAACTGATATATATCGGCTGATCTCGCTCTTGTTTTTTTTCTGTATCAAGTACCAATATTATTGTAGTATTGCTCAGTACACAAATACTAATAGGATCAATAGTACTGCACATGTCAAAAAAGGTTACACATTTTGGATATATCCACCTTAGGCTTTGATAGGTTATGCAATGTCCAAGTCTTTCAGAACAAAATCTTTGTTTTCCACTTTTATTTTGCAACTTCATTTACACTTTAATTCTACGTGTTCTAAATTTTCTTCCTTTTGGTTCAATTCGAAGCAGAGGTCTCACGAGGAAAACTTTCTCTTGAATTAGAGACTAGGGATGTCAATCTTGGATCACATTTGGTATCCTGTTTTAACGCTGTTGCTATACATAGAACAACACACACACATACACACACACACAAACTAGCAAACATGACATAGGATATATTCCCATTTCTGTATTGTTCTAACCATTATCGGTGGAGAAACTTGCTGTCTAGTCCTTAATTTTTTTTAAAATGTAGGAATATATGTGCAGGACTTATTTCTGTAAAAATGTTCCAACATTGTTGTATGATTGAGCACTACGGATGAATACAATTGCACGATACTATATCACTGTTTTAAGACCAAAAATATCTAACTTGGTATTATATACAACGTCTAAATCATCGAGAAGTTAATTTTGCTCTTGAAGATATCATTAAGGTAAACACCAATTACATAAATGACAACTCAATACTTACGACAAAAACCTTTGCATAGTGAAAAAGATTATGATGACGGAAACCAACATGGGCGCAATTGTAGAGTGAAAATGTTTATATATATATAGCCTTGATGACGTCTTTGATAAGCTCATCATTTACAGTAGACATACCTGTCCATACTATTTGTTCTAACGAAATACATCGATTATAACACGTCTCAACATTGTCTCTTCGTATATCAACAAAACGATATAGGTTAAGAGCGTAATTGTGGTAAACAAAATAAAAAAGCAAGTTCATGTATCTAAATGTGCTAATAAATGGTGTTAAATGAAGACATGTGTTTCCCTGTATTACAATATTAAAATATTGAGTTGATGTCAATAAGATAAAGCTTTCTGTTTCCGAATATTTGTAACAAATATGTCCCCGTATTAAATTGATGAAATCTTGTGTATCTGCATATTTAAAACAAAATTTGTCCCCAAATCAAGTGAAAATGTATGGCTTGGGATGTAGGTCATTCCCATGGAAACTTCCAATGAAAGCATGAAGAAATTTGTTTCTAGAACATTCTAAAGTCATTAACAACTTATTTACAAATTACAGACTAGGACAAAAATAAGCTATGGGAACATTCCGTTGATAGTTTACTATTATCTTAAAAGAACAATCCACAATCATGGGCAAAAGTTAAGCATGTGATATAGGTATAGCTAAAACTACTGACCTGCTAATCGATACCATATTCAACTGAAGGCAGGTGTCCAATGTAAAAGGAGTATACAAAAATAATTTAATTTTTTATTAGCAAAATTTCAGAACCATAACATAATATATATTTCACGTTAATTTAAAATTTTCTAAGGCATCTACAAAAATAAAGTACCCAATTTTTTTTTGGTAATGAAATATTTCTATAATATATTTGATCCTCTAAGCTTCTAATATTTCGCTAGCCTTCGTCCATTATAATGTTAGTGGAAACATTAGATCCATATATTTGTAAAACGAAAACGACCCGTCTGTACATCATTTAAAACAACTTTTCATAATTCTTTAAAGTCATCCACAGCTAATTGTGTCTTTTTTGCATAATGTCATTCTAACGGTAGTATAATATATTTCCATTATGTGAACCTGTTATTGCAATGCTGTCAATGTATAAGCGCAGTTAACTACATTAAATGCAAAAAGAGGTCTAAAAGATAAGGGACATTCCTGAGATAACAAAAAATATCTACCACATTTGTCTCTCAATAACCGAATCAAATCATTAATAAGGTAAGAAAATAATGGTGGACTCAAAACATATCCTTGTCTAATCCCCAGCTTATTCAAAGGGTTCATACAAAGTTTTCGCTTGACTTTACAAATGACGGCAAGTTAGAAAATATTTAATTTAAAATGGATTTAAAAATCTCATTGATACTTCTTGGCGCAATAGGCTTCCAAAATTTAACTGCTTCGATCTTGTCAAACTCTTTAGAAACAAAACCATATATAAACAAAAGATACATACGCACAGTACTTATATTTTATACGCAACAAAGAAGCATAGGACTATTCATTGAATATGAAGACAATGACAAATTTAAAGCTGAGCATTTGAACTTTGCTTAAAATCCGCCAAAGCAAAGTTTAAAAAATCGTTCGATAATGGTTCGCTAGAAAATGTTGTAAGAATTTCGATATAGCTTTACAGTATTCGACTTTTCTGGTATATAGAGATGTCAGTCCACAGTAAACTGATCAAAATTGGACTCTCTCCTTCTTTTGTAACATATTTAAGTTTCAATGGCATGTCACTTGCTCAAAATGACCGTAAACACTGTTTCAATGTTTTTTATTTAGAATAACAAACATGCATTTCAACTGCTGGAGACGGCATAATTTTGCTAAAAGTCTATAAAGGTGTAATCACTCAAATCTTATACGATCAACATATCAGAAATGTAGACTTTTGCATGATTTTTAAATCATTTTATCAAAATATAATTCACTGATGCCAAAAAAGACATTAGATTTGCAATCAATAAATAGACCAAATTTACATAAACTTCTCTGAGATTAGTCATGTGGCATGCAGAAGCGTGGACAATGGAAGTAAAGAGAAGGAAAAGAAGCAAATAGTAACAGATTCGATAAAGTAAAAGCGTAAATCTGTGAACACATATACAACGTGTATACTGTTCTGCACTTCGATTAATAATACAGACATTCTTAGAAGATTTATGCATATTTTCATTTCATTTAAATTCAACGAAGAAGGCCTCTTCAGGACACTTCGACTTTTCTATCTTATTTTCATCTGACGTTTTGATAACAAAGGCTAGAAAAAGGATGGTTTTTGTGACATTTACGTTGAAGTTACCAACTGCATGGTGAGAGTCCTTGATTAATAACTAATATTACATTGCCAGTGAATGGAAAGGTAATGTATTTTGCTAACTATGCAACACTGATCCAGATATCTGTGTTTCATACGTGGTAGAGGAGAAAATCATAACTCTTTTGTCATTCATAAGAAGCTAATCAATTCAGATTAGGGCTTCGATTATAATAAAAAAACGAAAAATGTTGAATGTCAAGACTTTATTTTACTAAACTATATATATATATATATATATATATATATATATATATATATATATATATATATATATATATATATATATATATATATATATATATATAAACGATGGAGACTATCGCAGCTAATGTTGAACACCCCTTGCTAGAAGGTACTCTTATTAAAATATGTCAGTAAAAGGTTAACTTTGCGATGTGACAATAGTGTAAGTACTTTTTTGCAAGGTTCCAAATCCTGCATTGTATACAATTTCTTCATGGAAGGAAACTCTCTCAGAAACAACTTTAAAAATTGGTGACATGACAACTACAGCATTCTATGTGTTTGACCTAGTGACGCAGACTTCATCGTCTTGTGGAGGGGAGATATTAGTTTTAAAACTGAGTGTTTTATTATCTGAAGGTTTTAGGATTGCGGACTACATTGCAAGATTTACTCACCTCTGAAACTGAAGAACTTGACAACGTGAAAAACTATGAATTCAGAAGTGAATATTTGACAGTGGAAGTGCTGCCATTAGCACGGGTAATTTTATTATCAGCAGAAACATAGACAAACATATTTTTACGTAATATCTATCCTGGCACAAATCGTATTCATGAAAAACTAAATCGATCGATTAATGGATGGATGGATGGGTGAGTGGATGGATGGATGGATAAATTTAGACAGCATCAAAATTGATCACTAACGACCATATATAGTTAAATGACAACACATGCATAGACAGATCATCAAAATTTCTCTTGATATAGACTTTGGTCAAAATTAATGACAAAGACACAAAAGAGACAAAGAAAAAAAAGATGCAAAACAAGTAAACTCTAGAAGAAACCATTGTCACAAAGGTTACTTATGGAACGTCAAAAAAAAAAGAAAGACAATCCGACGAACCACATTGCATGTATGTATGTATGTATGTATGTATGTATGTATGTATGTATGTATGTATGTATGTATGTATGTATGTATGTATGTATGTATGTATGTATGTATGTATGTATGTATGTATGTATGTATGTATGTATGTATGTATGTATGTATGTATGTATGCATGCATGCATGCATGTATGTATGTATGTATGTATGTATGTATGTATGTATGTATGTATGTATGTATGTATGTATGCAAACCCAATTATTTGCTTGTAGTTATTACAAAATATTATAAAATAGTTATATAACAAGAAAAATATCCATTTGTGGAGCTAGTAAGGAGGAATTTGAACCAGATGAAGACCTTGAAGTTGTACTTACACCAAGTGACATAGAAGAACCCGAATCGTTATATAATTGTATGTACTTTAAATATAATTGGTAACAAAACTAATAAGACAGACTTGACAAAAGCCTGAGAAGATAATATCAATTATATAAATTCCTTGAGCAGTTTTTACTCGTACTAATATATTAAACTTGTCACGTTTTGTTATGTAACTTGTTAAAAGATCCTAATATAGGTAATTTATAAATGCTGTATTTGAAGAATGTCAGACTTTCAGTGAATGGTCGCAGGTTCGATTTTCCCCAGAAGTCAGCTGGCAACAAGAAACAGTACCTCTCTCGCACCGTCTATCGGTTTTACTCCCATGGACTGCGAATACAATATCATATTTACATAGTCCTAAGGTTCCATGTTATGAAAGAAAGCTTCACTGTTTAGAAGGTAATTGGGTCCTAAGAATGGGTTGAAGGGTTTTAAGTAGAATTAATCATACGGTCAATTGAGCCGAAAGAACGTATTATCATTGCATTGTTTCTTGTAAGGAATCTTTGGACTAGTTGACATTTGGGAACCTTTCAGCGTTTTCTTAGATGTCTTTAATTCTCGGATCAATTAGCCTTTCTACTATTAACCATTACATTGTATGAAGTAGCGAAAGTTCGTAACAGGTGTTATTTTGACGTTAGTGATAGGAAGAGGGTTCACGTTCAGATCTCAAGCGTCCAAAACTTCCAAATGGCTATTAACAGTAAAACCTAATACCTTGTTACCAAATGTCTTTTTTCCTAGCATGACTTGAGAGCACACTATCTGCTTTAGGGTTATCATCTGTCTTCTATGAAATACGCAAAATGACTAAGAAAAGTATAATAAGACTTTATAATCATTAAAGACGTATATCGAAATCTGATCACAGCAAAGCAAAGAAAATGCTTGAACCGATTACATTTATTTATTTATTTCCACTAAAGTCGTTGTGATCATTAAGGACACTAATATTATATCATTGTTGTTTCTTTGCCATATATTTCTCCATCAGTCATATTAGAAAAGTCGTTCGACGTTTCGGTGTAATCTTTCTGTATTGTTTATCTTTATTCAATACAAAATGTATTATGTTAATATGCGTACGATGAGAGGTATTTTTATATAGGAGCTGTACATTAAATTGGAAAGAACATCTTTCGTCCCTCATTTTAGAGAAATGTAATTACCAATATAATTGTGGACACGCAATACTTTTCAAAGTGTTCGTACCTTAACTCTAAAACAATACTATTAACCCAACTGTTAAATCGTTTTATTTTCGTTTTGAATGACAGTGATAAACAACCCAAACATTTACATGTAAAGTTCTCATAAAGCAGAAGAGTAATATATTTCAGCTGATATTCAATTATTATCATATCATGAATGAAATTGTACGGTAAAGTTAAAATAATTCCACAATTATAAAGAATTTCGGCTTGTCTAATTTGTTTAATTTCACGATCAACTTATCTATAAAATGTTTTTTTTTGTGGATTTTATTGCATTCTGTGAACATAATCATCCATGAGATAGAAATGATGACAGTGAATTGCGAGTAGTAAAGAATAATGAGAGGATAGCACAAGGCAAGAATCGAATACAAAATTTGTGACTGATACAAAAATGTTTGGTATTAATTAGCCTTGTATTTATCTTTAACAACAAAGTTTGAAATCTTTTTGGAACTATAGCAGCATTAAATAGTAGAATGAAAGCAAAATAATGACGCTATTAACTGCACAATATTGACAAAGTTTCCTACAACAATCAACTTACATATCATGTTGACAATTTGTTTATGAACTTCAATGTGATACCATGCCAGTGACCTTGCTGTGTCCTTAAAAATTATTTTCGTTATTTTTGTTTATACGTGTGTAATAAAGTCTAGACTTAATTGAAGTCATGTTCATTCCACATGTAATATATCATTTTATGTCTGTTTTAAAGATCATATAGATAAAATGACAACATTCAGTGAGATTTACGTATACACTTGAATTTTTCTAACAGCGGTTAATGATTCTGTATGTAAAACGTCACTTTCAAAACATTTCAAAACAAATACATCCTTCAATTGTATGCAATATCTAGAATTAGATCCATATATTTATTTGATTGATCCCAATATTGTCCCGGACAATTACAATTACACGGTATTTTATCACTGTTTTAAGACCGAGAATATCTGACATTGGTTTTATATACAACGTCTAAGTCATCGAGCCGTAGACT
>JAEAOA010001685.1:535000-590000 GCA_016746295.1 Potamilus streckersoni | reverse complement strand
TCTGCCTTGGCGTTTGACCTAAACGCTCGTATTACCATTACTTTTTGGAGGAGGTTTATAGCTATTTGCATTCTTCTCTAAAATGTGATTTAATATATGGTACTTATGTATTGCTTTTACGGTGCTGTTTTCTTAATATTTACCTCTGAAGAAATAAGGAAGGGACCAAATCTTTAAATTGTGGTTTGGGTACTGAAAGACTTGAAGGTTGCACAAAATATCAAAGCATAAGGTGCGTATGTCCAAAATGTCTAACAGTTTTGAAAGAGAAATTACGTGCATTAGTATTGATCGTCGTATTTGTGTACTTTGGAGTATTACAAAAATATTGGAACTTGATAAGAAATGAAATCCGAGAACAAGGTCATCCGACAAATATCAGTTCCTGACTGTGGAATGTTGTCACACGAACACAATGGATTCCCAGCCGACCATCTGTCTTTTACCCGTAATCATTGCTTGGTCAATGAACCCCACTCCTCCTTAGGACTTATCAATCTACCTGTGTTAGAAATTCAAGTGTGTGCATTAATCTAACCTTATATTGTCATTTTATCTAATTCATCTTTTAAAAAACGACACAATGAAATATTACCTATCGACTTAAAATAACTGATTATCAGTCTAGACTTTACGTCATAATTAGGAAAAAACAACGAAAATTATTGTTTAGGACATATGGAAGTCACTGGCACGACGTGACGTTAAAGTTCATAAATATATTGTAAACACGATGTGTAAGTTGATAGTATAGCAAGAAATTGTTTTTAGGAAAGTTTGACAACACTGCGCAGGTTAACGACCTCATTTTCGTGTTTTCTACAATTAAATGCTAATATATTTGAACAGTATTTCAAACTTTGCAGTAAGAGTTAATTACAAAGCTAGTTAACATAATACATTTTTTGTATCAGTGACAAATTAGGTTTAAGTGTATTCGAGTTGAGTTGTACGATCTTCTCAATATTTTTTCTTTATGCATTTGACTAGCATCATTACCACTCATAATAAATAATCTACTACTATCAAAACACAAATAAATACACAATATGAGAGAGATATGTTTTTGTATTATTGGTATCAAACTTTTGTATCACGACTTACGTTCGTACAGACAACTAGGCGTGAGTTCGACCAAAAGCTGTTTTCATCTGGTTGAAAATTAACTCTCTCTCCATCTCTCTCTCTCTCTCTCTCTCTCTCTCTCTCTCTCTCTCTCTCTCTCTCTCTCTCTCTCTCTCTCTCTCTCTCTCTCTCTCTCTCTCTCTCTCTCTCTCTCTCTCCACAAAAATATATTTATCTTGTCAAGTTTCTATTTTATTTTTGTCTTTTAGCTGGTAATAAATCTTTGGGTTTGCAATTGTCAACTGTTTAAAGATGAATTATATGAAATAGATAAACCCCACAGAATTGGTATATCAAACAGTTTGCTATGCACTGTTGTTATACCGTTTATTTACATTTTTTCTTCCTCATTCCTCTATGGTCGACATTTGCATAGAAATGTTACAAAGGAGTCTTCTTGAGTTTCATTCCTTTGCATGTATTGTCCTTGAACTATATTTGGTGTTTGTCTTTGGTTTCGAAACATAGTCTGTGATCATGTTTATCTCTCCATCCATCCATCCATCCGTCAGTCCGTAGGTCTCTCTCTCTCTCTCTCTCTCTCTCTCTCTCTCTCTCTCTCTCTCTCTCTCTCTCTCTCTCTCTCTCTCTCTCTCTCTCTCTCTCTCTCTCTGTCTTCTGGTATAAGTCTTTGTTTTCCAATGAAATTTACATTGTCCACATTGTCTCATGCAGTTCAGCTACAAATGTTGCTTGGAACTCTGCAATGAAATTTTCTTGTTTCAACCTTGGAGCTGTGTCTAGAAACTCGTATGGATTCAATTCCCATTGAGACACACTGAAACAAATGTGAGCCCTTATTAGAAACTGAGCTTTCTACAATTTCCACGGTGATACACAGTCTAGTTTTCACCCATGGTTGTATTAGATGTTTGAGTTGAAAGTTGACCGATGAATTTTCACTCTGTTGAATTTACTGGAACTATATTGGAAGCTAAGCAATCTAATTTGCTTATTTTGGCTCCGTACGTAGATACGCTCATCACAGACAAAGCAGTATAACACTGCACTATCGCAGGTCAGGAAGAGCTTTTGCTTCCTTTCGATTTGCTAGAAATTGTTGGATATTATCTCCGCGCTTACGAGCATCGAGCATACGTAAATAAGCATAAAAGTAAGAAAGTCGTTCCACAAACTTAGTGTCTTCTACTTTGTTTATTTCATGACACGCTATGGCCAATCTAACATATATTTCTCGATTGTAACTTAAAGTAAAATGTTTAAAAAATAGATTAGCAGGTGTTTCTGTAGATAATAAAATTGCCCATGGTTATGGTAATGAATCCGTTGTTAAATCTTGCTGGCTGAGTCATTTTGCACCTATCAGGTTCTTCAGTTTCTGAGGTACGAAATCTAAAATGCAGTCCATAATCCTATAACGTCTGAAGTAAATATAACCACACATCCGAATCTTTGAAGTTAATAAAATTGAATGGTTTAACAATCATGTTGCCATTTATTAAAGATAAATGAATACAATGTTAGAATTGGGACCTGGCAGGAGCCAATATCTTTTTACAGTCCTTCGCATATCCGACCATTAATTCATCGAAACTTTAATAGGTTTTTGGTAGATGTAAATATATTTGTAGGAAAATGACATGAAATCATGTAAAAACTACATTTCTCATGCTATGGCCATAGAAGATTTCGGTGATGACATTATTGTAGCATTTTAGCAAAAATATGGCTTCTCCAACGGTTCCAATGAAAATGTATAATAATGTGGAGACACATCGGAATAGAGTTTAAGGTCATCCTCAGCACGTGACATGGAGTTAAAAGTTAAGTATACTTCAAAAGAAGAAGGGAGTTCAACTTTGGTCAGTTTTAAGTAGACTGACATCTTTCTATATATTGAAAGGTCGAAGGCTGCCAAGATATATTGAACTTCTGTCAAACTTTTCTAGGGAACCATTATTGAAGATTATCATAAATTTTATATTTATGGATAGTTCATCTGGTCAGCTTTACAATTTTTCCTAGCCATATTATTTATTGTTAGCCTTTTTGGATTCCTTATGGTTTCTATTATATATGTGTTTTATTTGTTAAGACGGTCGTGTTTGAAATGCGTTTGACATTATTGAACTAGCTAAACTATGGAAGTGTATTGCACCAAAAGGTGTCAATGAGATCCTTTACTCCATTTTAAACTGAAAGTGCTCTAACTTGGGGTCATGTGTAAAGTCAAGTGAAGACTTTCACCAATTACTTGACTAAGCAGGGAACTCGACAAGGTTGTATTTTGAGTCCTTTATTATTCACGTTCTTTATTAAAGATTTCATTTGGTTACTGAGAGAAATTCTGGTAGAGGTAGTTTTATAACAAAAATGTCCATGATCTTTTAGAACTCTTATTTGCTGATAATGCAAATAATTGCGTGTTTTTCGCAATGGAGAACTTGAAGAAATTATGAAATGTGGTTTCTAAATTGGGAAACGTAGTTGGTGCAGTTTCGTATTACAAATATATGGCTCTATTGATAACACCACCAGTATTCTGGACCAAATCTAAAGAATGGTTCCTGGCTCAGAGAATCCAGTCTGTTATGGCAATATTTTATTATCAAAAGGAAACTTGGAGATATTAGTTATGTAGATGAATTTTAATTATTTGATGGCATAGCAAAACCTACAATGCTCTATGGTTATGAAATTTGGTGACATATAATGTGTTTAACATGTTCAAAACTTTTTCTGCAAACAATTTGTATTTTACAAAATGCGAATAATTATGTTGTACTTGAACAGTGTGTCAGACTACCGCTGTGTGTTACATATTAATATAATTGTGTTAAATATTGGCATAAACTTTTGTTACATATAGATGGGAGCAGATGACTTGCAGAATACTACAGAAGGCTTAAATTAGATGATAATCGACGTGTTACATAAAAATAAGATGTGAAACATTTATTTTTTTAGCTGTGGTTTTGTCTTTGTACGGATATCGCAAGATGTTGCAAAATATTAGAGTATTTGTAATAGCATTCTCCCAAGGAAACAAATAGCTTCTACTACTCAAAACGGGCAAGATTATTAACATTATTAGTTATGAGAGAATTATGGCTGTTTGCACTCGTCTCTAGCTTGCTATTTAATTATGGTTGGTATGTGCTACTGCAAGATGTTGTTTTCTTAATATCTGCTCTTTAAAGAGACAGGGACAGGGTTATGGACAACAATTGTACTATTTGGGGTGTAGGGACCCTAATTACGGGATGTTGTGGTGCATGTTGTTTCAAGATAAATCAATAAATGTTTCAACTATTATTATCAATACAATATGGCATTTCGTGTTATAAATAAAAGCAAGAATACTATTTAAGGACATTTGTTTTCCATAATATCCTAGTCCACCCAGTCAACGCACGTCACCATCGCTCAACCTTCACCATCCCTTAAAAAAATCTTTCAATATCTGTCCCTAATTGCTACACTATTTGAAACATAATATATGTGTTATTTCCTTGCAAAATATACATCTACATCTACCCGTTGCAAATAAAAAACACTGAATCATTGATTCGGTGCAGTGAATAACGGACCTCTTTCGTACTAGAAATATACTCGTTTCCAGAGTTTCTTTCAAAATTGTTCCATTTCGTGAACATATGCATTCTGACCTAGATATTTTAATACACCTTCAAAACCATTCTGCCCCAGACTTTCATTTCACCAGGAGTATTTCAAAGTATATTGCAGCAAGCACCCTGAGTCTACTTAGGTTGCAGATTTGTTTGGTTCTATTGCCCCAGCAATGATTACGTATAAAAGAACGCAAATCGGCTGGGGACTAAGTATCTTTGTTCGCCAGCTTTTGAAAGTCAGGAGCTGATATTTGCTGGATGATCTCATTCCCGATTTTGTTCCGTATCAAACAAGAATATTACTGTAATATTGCACAGTACAAATACAAGGAGGATCAACACTATTCCACGTCATTTCTCTTTCAAGCTGTTACACCTTTCGGACATGTCCTCCTCAGGATTTGATATTTTATGTACCAAACAATTGCTTTACCACTATTACTTTATAACTTCATTTACACCTTAATTCTACTTCTTCTTATTATTTTGCATTTGAATTAAATTCCAAGCAGAGGTCTCACGAGGAAACTGATACAGATCGGCAAATAATCCTTTTCTTGAATTAGAAACTGATGTCAGTCTCGGAACCTATTTCGTATCATGTTCGATCGTTGTGTCAATACATGGCACAGCGCACATATAGACACACACACACACACACACACACACACACACACTTTACATAGAACAGGTTTCCGTTTCAGTAATGTTTCATGATCCCCTTTACTAACTTGTTGGATGTTTTAGCCATGTACACGTGCACCTTTGGTCTTGGTGTTTCATGCGTCGTCCAAGGCCTATTGTATCAGACGTTTTGTTTGTTTGTGCTATTTTAATTTTTATTTTGTAAGGGGTGATCGTTTAAAACGTTCTATTACTTTTTAGTTAACTCTCCATTAAGATTCCTGTGGGCAGAGAGATGGGATTTTCTTTTTATCGTGTTATCTTCTTACAGTCAAAGAATGCTGATAACAAGTCAATAAATCATGCAAACCATCAAAACAAAAGCAAATGTGTGTCGAAATTTTGAAACAAATTGCGAAAGCCCTCATTCACCATATATTATTATTTTATCTATATCATCTTTTCAACAGACAAAAAATGCAATATTAGCTATTAAGTCAATTTATCTCCAAATATGTCTAGTCTTTAGGTCTTACGTAGACAGTAAAACTAACAAAACAATTGTTGTGAACATACAGACATCACGTACACAGAGTGACTGCGAAGGTCAAAAAACACAAGTTCGCTAAGTTGAGGAACGAATTGCATGAAAAAGTTTGTCAATATTGTGTAGCTAACGGCGAAATTAATGTGGCTTTTACGAAGATATGGTTCCAAAAAGACTTCAAACGTTGCTGTTGAAATGAAATGCAATGCAATTAGTACCAGAAATTTTAGTTTTAGTCACAAATTAGGTTAGAATATTTTCAGCTGTTAAATTGTACGATCCTGTCAGTACGCTTTCCTTCACACATTCGACTGTCAGAAGTTCCATCTCATAATGGCTGTTATACTTACTAACATATACTTATGTACATCTGTCCGAGTTTTTCACTGATCTTGAAGATAAACACAACAAACTGTTGAATCTTTATTGATTTATATTTTAGGGGTATGGATAGCTTAGAGAAAGTTGTACGTGCAAACAGATATGATGGTATTAACCTTTTATCTAACCTTTTAAATAATGTCGTACTTCTCAGTTTCTTATGTAGGTTCTAAACAACAATTTCTCTCATAGCAAGCTTACTAATATAGACCAAAATATAAATAAAGATGCACATAAAAATCAAAATAACGGATTTAATTTAAATGATGGAGAAAGATAACATTGAACGCTTCCAAATACCATCGAAACATCCAAAATCAATATTGGTCTCAATGAAGATTACAACGATCAAAGTGAAAATAAAGCTAAACAGATAGAATAAAATAAAATTAAATCAGATAATGAGTAGCTTTCAAGTTATATTTTAACACAAAAGGGACATTTGGTATCAATTAATTTGGTCTAATTTTTTATGCCAACTTGGAAGTTTTAGACACCTGGTACATGAACATGTACATTCTCCAAAGGATCATTGATCCAAGGGTTCAAAACATCAGGAAAAGCGATTGAAAGGTTTTCAAGTCCGAAGGTTTGTTGAAAGCTTGACTGTTTAGAATTATTATTCATGTTAGAGAATGTAAGATAAATTTTCAACCACATACATACTAATCAAGAAAAGGCTAACCGGAAGCTTTCATCCTCAAGCTAAGGACGTCATAAGCAGATTGATTTAACCTTTACTGATCGCTAACATCTCTCGTTGGAATGGTGAGTGATGTTAACAGGTTGTCCCACTGTCACCATAACAAGACTGTTGGAATTGTGCTTGAAGTGCACATACTTTGTGAATGATGGATTTTTCTATCTTAAATACACGGAGCAGCTATGGGTTCACCAGTTTTCCTTATAGTGTGTGATTTATATAAAACACTTTCAGAAGGTAGGATATGTAACGGAACTCACAGATCTCATCATATGATCAATCTGGATATTAAATTCACTATCAAACCAAACGAAATGGCCCATTATCATTTTTGACACAAACAACGTCTTTAACAACGACGGCGCTTTGAAAATTACGGTTTATCGTAAGCTTACAATACCTTGATTTTGACTCGTACCATTTATGAGAAGCTCATGGCAGTACATCATATAGCCAAAATCTTTACATCTGACCCAAAAGATGGAAAACTAGACCCTGTCATTGCTGCCCTCAAGAGGTGTCATTATCCGGAAATGGCGTGTAAGATTTCCGACAGGCTCAACGCTAGTCCTAATGACAACACTGGGAAAAGTAGACCAACTTGGAGAACAGTTTCGAAAGGTAACATCACCGTATCATATGTAAAAGGAACTTCCGAGTGCCTTAAGCGAGGTTTTCAAAGACTCAAAAGCAATGAGACATATGTTATTTAATCCTCAGGATAATTCCGATATGAGAGATATTTGTGGACCTACCGATCACATTAAGTACGAAGGAACGGGTGAAAGTCCATGCCATCGCGACTATATTGGGAAAACGAAAAACAGACATTGAAGGCGAAGTTTAATGGACATAGAAGACCAAGTTGAAACTGGTCTAAAAAATCACGGCACATCCACAATATTTGACCTGACCATTCTAAGAATTCTAGATGGAAAACATGTCTGGTTTGAGCGGGTGGTTAAGGAATCGATTTGTATCCGTGTGCACAAACCTATACTGGACAGGGACCGGGGCCATTACAACCTGCCGCATATCTGGGACAATATGTAAACATCACAAATCTTTCGATCGAGGGCTGTTAACAGTCACAAGGGATTATACTGGTCTCCAGATGAAGATCTTAACATCTAGACCGCAGCTTCAGGTTGGTTTGTCTACATTGCTCTGTATGTGGTTGAAAAGCTAGAAAACATGGTCAAATACGTAAGGCCGAAAGTTAGTTAGTTTGAAGGCTTTTGACAAGATAGAGATTATTGGTGCCATTACTTTCTAACGGACCTTCGGATGACTGATCGTTTGGAATGCCGAGCGCTTCTTTTTGACCAATTCACCTTCTCACCAACTCTACTTAGATCTCCTCCTTGCGAACGATGGTCATTCGAACGGTGAATCTTTCATAAGATAGATCTCTGAGACTATCAAACAATGACATTAGATTCGCAGTCAATGGAGCTAAAACTGAAAGGAAGAGAGAAATAGAGAGATTTGGTTTCTTTACATTGTCATTGTATCAATATCACATTTTGAAATGACTCAACAGGTAATATATTAACGACTTAAAGTAACTCATTATAAAGTTTAGATTTTACGTCATAAGTAGAAATAAAAAATAACTAATTTTTTTAAGGTCATATGGAAGTCATTTGTACAGCAGGACTGTGAATTGCATAAACAGATTGTCACCATAATGTGTAAGTTGATAGTGTAGTAAGAAATTGTTTTAGGAAAGTTTGTCAACATTGTGTAGTTAACGGCGGTTTTTGCGCTCTCTTTGAATCCTTGCCAGTATAGTTCCAAAAATATTTCAAATTTTACTGTCGAAGTAAATACAATTCTAATTAATACCAGAAATTTTGTATCAGTCACAAATTAGGTAAAAGTGTATTTGATTGTTAATAGTATCTCCTTTATGTATAAGACTGTCATTGCTTCTATCTTATAATGGACGGTCTACTTACTCTCGGAAAACAACACAACATAACATATTTTATACCAAAGATCATCTTGAAATTCGAAGATATACAAACCCAACTACTTTTTATCATTTTCAATCACGAAATTAAACGAGAAAACAAATAGCAAAGCCAGAATGCCAGTCCACCCTATTGTCTAAGACTTTTTAGGGCCTTTGAACTCTCCTATAGGACCGATGATCTTTCGAAACAGTGAGTCTGTCTTTCATAACATAGAACATATGAACTATAACAAAATTACATTAGATTTACAGTCTAATAGAAACAAGCTAAAATGCAGAGAGAGAGAGAGAGAGAGAGAGAGAGAGAGAGAGAGAGAGAGAGAGAGAGAGAGAGAGAGAGAGAGAGAGAGAGAGAGAGAGAGAGAGAGAGAGAGAGAGAGAGAGAGATTTCCTATTCTTGATAGGTGATTCCCGAGGAATATCGAAATGGCGACCTTTCATTTAAAGTCAGATCTTATCCCAATAGAGTTATTACGGCTCCCTGGTCTTACTTAAGTATTTATAAATTGTCTGGTTAAGGATCATGAAAAAAAGTTTCAAAACAAAAAAAAAAAAAAACCGGCAAATTGTCTAGTATTTGTACCAACCACACAAGGAATTTGCGGTACTGATATAGTCTAGACAGGCTTTTGTCAAGTTTGTATTATGGGCATAGGGAAAACAATCCAATGAAGAGTACCACATGCACTGTTATATAACGATTTAGGTCCTTGAAATATTTTAGTGCATGTTGAAATTCAAGTTTTTCTCCCTAACTTCAGAAATGGATAGTTAGCTTATTATTGTCTAATAATTATAAATAAATCATTGGTTGTACAGAGTGAATATATATATATATATATATATATATATATATATATATATATATATATATATATATATATATATATATATATATATATATATATATATATATACATATATATATATATATATATATATATATATATATATATATATATATGTATGTATGTATGTATGTATAAGGTGAAATAAATAAACCCTTCAGAATTGGTATATCAAACATTTTAGACGAACACTTTAAAAGTCATGTTTTGCACTGTTTATCGTCCGTTTGTCTGTGAGTTTTCTCTTCTCATTCACTCTTATGGTCATATACATAGGAATAGTTTCTTCTCGAGCATTATTCCTTTGACTGCGTTGTCTTTTAGCTATATTTTGTGTTTGTCTTTGGTGTCGAAATGTTGTTTGTGACCAAGCTAATCTATCTATCTATCATCATATAAAATTTAATCAGGAAAATTTATATTGGCTAAATTGTCTCATTCAGTTAAGACACGAACGTTAGTATGAACCCTGAAATGAAATTTCCTACGTGATCAAGTTTTGAATCTGTTAAATAAAAGCTGCAAGGTGGGACCAGAAATTCGTAGAGATTCAGTGCTCATTGAGATACAGAAAACAAGTTTAACCCGAATAGAATCTTGAACTTTGTAAAACTTTCTTTGTGATACACAATCTGGTTTCCTCCCGTCCATGTACTAGATGTTTAAGATGGAATTTGACCAATAAATTTTCGCTCAGTCGTATTAAGTGGATTGGATGGGACTATTCTCAATTCTGAATATTCCTACTCTATATGCAAAAGCGCTGACCATAGTGGGTCAGTAGAACTCGCCAATGTCGCCGTTAAGTAATCACCTCTGCTATGAAGTGATTTACCATAAATTTTGGATATTATCTCTAGGCTTACCACTTTCGAGCATAAGTAAGCTCGTTTAAAGTAAGAAAATAGTACCAAACACTTGGTACCTTTTACTTTAATTCATGATACGTTTTGGCCAACATATTTGTCTCGATTGCAATTTAAACACAGTAAAGTATTTGCCGGTGTTTCTTCAGATAATAAAACTGGCCATGCTTACAGGAGCAATCTTATATCAAAACGTGATGAGTGCGTAGTTTTTCACGTTGTAAAGTTCATCAGTTCCGAAGGTAAGTAAACTTTGAATGTAGTCCGAAATCATAAAACGTCTAAATAAAAATTAAAAGTTTTAAAAATAATACATTCCCACGCTAGCGATTATTTGATCAATAAACAAAAATAGTTTAATAGTCATCTTGCCACTTTTTAAAGTTGATTATGATAAGGTTTTCTACAAAAAATAAATTATTTTCAATGCTGGACCAGTGTGCTTCCTATGTCTCCTTGATGCATAACTTACAACTATTAACAATTTGAACAGGAGAACTGTGTATAAAGAGGTCTTAAACCTTATTTGCGATTGTCTAAATCGCATGTTTAATGTCCACTTAATTTGAATGCCCCTTCATTAGCCTGGTAAAATCATTTCCAGACATTCAACGTTATTTATTTATTAACTTCTTTTCGTAACCATAACCGCATTGTGTGGGATATTATATTGCCAAAAATGTTATGTTTTTCTACTATCCTCAGAAAACACATATATCCGGCTACGTGTTGTACTGGACCAAAAAAATATTTTTTCGCTCCTGGTAATGCAATAGTATTTATAAATCAGACTCACACTGTGTCATATTAGTCTTCAACGTATCTTTTACCAATATCAGCTTTTGGTCAACAAACCTTTCCAGACGTAATACAAAAATGTTGAACGTGAATATCTACAAATTATAAATCTCGACAACTTGTGAAGAGAGCTTTTACCTTTGATTAACATGAATGAAAATAGATTAGTCTCTTAACAATTTCAGCATTATTAATCTAAAAACACGACAGTGTCAGGGATTTGTGCTGGTATTTAGTTGATTCTATTACTATCTGCTTCTTCTTCTCTTTTATTCAGTTGTCAACGCTCATGCATGCCACGTGTTCATTCTCGGATGTAGTTTATGGCAGTTTCGATTATTAATTTATTGAACATTTAATATGTTCTTGGCATAAGTAATTATATTTGGATGACATAACAACATCATGCTAAAAGTATACGGTTCTGACAAGAGCTCAGTAATTTTGCCTTTATTATGGAATTTCAGCAAAAATATGGCTTCTCCAACGCTAAAAATTCAAATGTATATTATTATGGATACTAACACGAAAAGAGAGTTTACAATCATCTTTAGCACGTGACATATTTTCAACTTTAACAAACGAAGGAGAAAGTCAAACTTTGATCAGTTTAAAGTGGATGGTCATCTGTCTATATATTTGGAAAGTCGAACACTGTCAAGTTATATGGAACCTCTGTCACACTGTTCTAGCCAACCATTATTTAATAATATTTAAGCAAAATTCAACTGGTCAGCTTTAAACTTGTCATAGCTTTTATATTCAAGTATTAGCCTTCTAGGATTCCTTGTCATTTCTATTATGTATGTACTGTGCGTATGTATTTTATGTAAGGACGGTATTGCATTTCTAAAGCATTTGACATGATTGAGCTCGCTAAATTTTGCGTCAGTATTGCTCAAAAAGGTTTTAGTGAGATATTTTTATGAATCGTAAATTCAATTTACATAACTTTGTGGTCATGTCTAAAATTAAGTGAAGGCGGAGGACTTGACAAGGTTGTGTTTTTAGTCCACCATTACTTTAATTCTTTATTTGATTGGGTTACTGAAATAAATTGTGGTAGGGGTATTATGATTGCAATATTGTCCTGGATCTTTCAGAACATCTTATTTGCTGATGATGTAACTAATTGCAACAATAGATAAACGTAATGAGAGCCTATTGTAAAAACATTAGAGTGGCATGCAAGACAAAATAATATATTTCGCAATGAAGAATTTATGACTAATAAAATGTGTTGTTCTGTTTTTTATAACATGAGGCACAATTTGGTACAGTTTCAATTTACAAACATATAGATCTGCTGTTTACACCAAAATTATGCTGGAGGCATGCTAAAACATATTAGATACTCAGAGGATAAATCTCTCAGAGCTATCTTTACTTTAGTTGTGTAAATGCCTTTAAAATGTGTGAATTTATACTAAAATCAATATCATGTTATGTTTCTCAAATTTGGGGACATACTTTTTCAGAATGTATTAAAGGTGTTCAGAGCCGTTTCTACATGTATATATGTATATATTTCTATATGTATTGGAGGTAATGCAAATAATTATTATGAACTTGGACAATGTGGTAGACCACTGTTGTTTGCTATATATTATTTAGGTCAGATAAATATTGGAGTTAATTGTAAGAAACGGATGGGAGTGGATGCCCCGCAGAATGCTACAAAATTATCAAATGATTAGATGATAACTGACGTGTTACATCGGATGTGAAACATTTATTATTGAGCTTTTATTTTGGCATGGTATAGATATAGAAGATCCTGGAAATATTAGTGTCCTTGTAACAGCATTCTCTGAAATAATACAAAGGGATTGTACTAGACACAACTGGCATGATATAATCAAGCAGTCGTCTAATTGTAGATGCTATCAAAATTACTAAACATTTTTAAATGGTTGGAAGTATTAAAAATTTTAAGTTTTTAAAGAGCTTGTGTGGAATCGTTATCGTTGATTGTTATCGTTTATACTCGATCATACATAGAATCTAGCTGAAATCTGTATGGTCTGAAACCTCTCCTCGGTCTAGACCAATACTAGAGTATTAACAGTATGATTGGTAAGAGGCTTATAGTTAATTTAACTCGTCTCTAGTCTGCGAGTATTTATGGCAGATAATTGTTGTGTTTACGTTGTTATTGTCATCATATCTCCTGCTTAAAAGCACAAAGCAGAGACCAAAACTTTAAATTTTGGGATGGTGGCGAGCATGGAGGTTTGGTTCAGGATAAGTCGATATTATTTTCAACAATTATTATGAATACAACATGGCATTGTTGCTATAAAACAGATCGGAAAATGTTAGTTAAAGACGTTTGTTTTCTTTATTCACATACCAAATCTACGCCCATCTTCACTGTATATTCGCCACTCTCATCATAAAAAAAACTTTTAATGTCGGTCCTAGATTGATGCACGCTTTGAGAAAAACATTTTCTTTGTGTTGCTTGCTTGCCGAATGTACTTCTGGCCTATTGCAGAAAAAAAAACGCCGTTGAAGGATTAACTGTGTACAACGCAGAATCGACTTTAATTGTACCAAGAATAGACAGAGTGTTTTTCGAAACTATTCCACGTCGTCCACGTGCATTTTTGACTTAGCCATTATATTACCTAACAAACCATTCTCCACCAGACTTTTTCACCAATAGTATTTTAAAGTTTAATGTAATAAGCACATTGAGTCTACTTAGGCCTAACTTTTTGTTTTGTGTGGTTATCTTTCCCCAGCAATGATTACGGGTAAAAGACCGAAGATCGTCTGGGAATCTAATGTCTTTGTCCGTATATTTTTTCAAAGTCAGGAACTGATATATGTCGGGTGATCTTTGTCTCTGATTTCTTTCCGTATCAAGTTCGAATATTATTGTAGTATTGTACAGTACACAAATACTAATAAGGTCAATACGCACGTAATTTTTATTTCAAAATTATTTCACAATTTTGTCATGTAAACCTCAGGCTTTAATATTTTCTGCGACGTCCAAGTCTTTCATTACCAAACATTCCTTTTCAATTATTATTTGTAACTTAATTTGCACCTTAATTCTACCAATTCTAAATTGTTTGGTTTTGGGTCCAATTTAAAGCAGCGATCTCACGAGGGAACCGGCGACTGCCGGCATTAGAAACTACTGATGTCAATCTATAATCCCATTTGGTATCAAGTTCGAACGTTATGACACTACGTATAGCAGCACACACATAGGCACACACACTTACACACACATCCAAACATTACATAGTATATGCTCTCATTTTCTATACTGTGATGTGATCCTTTTACTAAACTGCTACACGTTTTAGCCCTGCTCACACGTACACCTCTAGTTTTGATATTTCATGATACGTCAAAGGCTTATTGTAACAGACGGTTTTTTTTGGTGGTGACGGAAAGTGTAAAAAGATCTATTACTTTTCAGTTCACTTACAATTTAATTTTCAGTTGGGAGGTAGAATGGAATTCCATTTTTGTTCTATATATATATATATATATATATATATATATATATATATATATATATATATATATATATATATATATATATATATATATATATATATATAAAGATAGTATTGTACACAAAGTTCTGTGGGTCTAGGTCTCTTTGTCAAAACATACATATTTGAGAGATTGCTCGGGCCTTGATATCTTATTCACCGTCCATGACAATGCATTAGACACTTGTTTACCTAATTAAGTTTTACTCTCATTTGCATCTAACAACATGTTGTTATTGATGCTTGATTAGAAGGCATAATTAGTCGTAAAAATGATTTTTAGAAACATTAATATATGTTCTTGGAAAATCTAACAAGTATTGGTAGGAAAATTTGTGGTTTAGACCTGAATTGTTTTAAACAAATTAGGGGTGGATGTTCAGGATTTATTTCCGTAAAAAGTTCCAATATTGTTGCATGATTGATCTTTGCGTACAAATACAATTTACATGGTACCTTTATCATTGTTTTAAAACTGGGAATATCGGACCTTTTGTACTTTTTACAACATTAAAGTAATCTTGCAGGAAATCAACATTCACTTCAGCATTATTGTGAGGGTGAAGAAGACTATTATGACGGAAACCATCATTAAGAAGGATATTATTGTAGGGAGAAAAAAGGCATGACCATACTGACATCGTTTATAAAGGCCATCGTCATTACAGAGAACTTACTTGTCCATGCTAAAGTTTGTTCTAAAGTAATAACTAGATTATTGCATGTCACTAAATCCTCCATTAGTCAGTGAATATAAAAGAAAAAGGTCAGGATCGTAACTACGTTTTGGAAAATTAAAAGCAAGTGCATGCATCTAACTGCTCTAATAAATCGTACTATATGTAGATTTTTGTTTCCCCATACTTAAAATAACCAAGACCCACATTGAACTCATGTCCATTCGACGAAGCTTTGTGTTTCCTAATATTTAAAACAAATATGTCCCCATATTGCATAGATGGCAAATCGATCAATCCTTATGTTTCTGCATATATAGAATCAATTTGTTCCCAACAAAATTGAAAATTTGTCACTACAGATGTGAGTCATTCCGATGGAAAAGTCTGATGAAAGTGTGAACAAATTTGTTTCTAGAACATTCTAAGCTCATAAAAAAAACATATGTAAAAATATCAGTCAAAGTCAATAGCGAGTCATATAATATAACTGGCCATTATCTTAAAGTACAGTCTACAATCATAGAAAAAAGTCTAAGATACAATCCAAGACTCTGAACATTGATATACCCCTGATATTGTCAGAATAAGTATCGAAAGCATGTTCGATGAAACAGTGTACTTGCTCATTTGAATCCATTCAACCGCTGAAAGCTTAAATATCAGGATAAATTATGCAATAAGAAATAACACGTACCGAGATAAGACAGTAACTTTATAAATTCTTTCTCTAGGGAGTTATCATGCTTTCTACTTACAGTAATTCAATGCTGATAAAAAGCCAACATACAGTGCAAATCATCATAACTTAAAGGCAAATGTTTGCAACTTGGAAGAGAATTAATGAAAGCGTTGATTTACCGTAATGCCATATTTATTTATGTCAAATTCATTTCCAACAGTATGGCGCCAGTGTCAATCAAAGCTTGAAATTCTCGTGATCAAACTTCACGATGTCTCATTTAATGTTTCTCAGTAGAGTACATGTATCTAAGCGATTCAATTTGATGCAGATGACACCGAGGTAGGAAAAATGTTGGATAAATGAAGCAAGTATAGAACTATAATTTTAGGAAGTGCATACATCTAAATGTCATCTTTGTTTTGAAAGATGCTTAATATTCACATAAAGAAAAATTTACTACGATTGAAAAGATATTCAAGTATAACCTTATAATGTCATTTTATCTAAACCATCTTTTGAACAGACACAAAATAAAATATTTGCTATTGACATAATTTAATTTCAAATAAGTCTAGACTTGACGTCATACTTAGAAAGTACAACAACAATTGTTATTGACAAACAGACATCACGTGCTCAGCCAGTTCATAAAAATAAGTTCGCAAGGTAGAGTAAAAAATTGCTTGAGCAAAGTTTGTCAACATTGTGTTGCTAACGGAGACATTTTTGTTCTTTCTACGATTTAATGCTGATATATTTTGAATGAGATTTCAAACTTGGCTGTTGAAATTCATTGTAAGGCAGTTAATAACGTCATACGCATATTAATATCGACACTGCTCGTACTGAATCAAGACAAGCAATAGAAAGAAGAATTACACCTGAAATTCAAAATAACGGTTTTAATATAACTGATGGAAGAAGATAACATTTAACGCTTCCAAATGCCATCGTAACATACATGATTTTAATATTTGTCTCCTTGACGACTGCGACAATCCCACCCGAAATAAGTGATCGGTTCAAGAATTTTTCTTGCTTTTATATTCCGGTCTCAATATGCAACATTAATGTGATACTAATTGCTGCCAAAAAAGTCTTAAATAGTTATTCTTGGTTGTTTTATAGAATAAAAATGATAAAATTAAACCAGATAATGAGCTTTCAAGTCATAATTGTAAACAACAGATGACATATGTATCAATTCATTCGGTTTTGCTGCTGATGGTGATTTGGAAGTTTTGGATTCCCGAGATCTGAACGTGAACTTTCTTCAAGGCATTTATAGCCAAAGCTGACTTGTTTCGAAACTTTGCTAGTTCGTAGAATGTAGGAGTCCATAATTCAAAAACTCATTTATCAGAGGGTTCCTAAAATCGAATGAAAAGGTTGAGAGGTTCACATGTCTGAAGGGTTTTGACAGAAAAAGTGATTATTTATCACAGGGTTCATTGATCCGTCGGAATAACACACTTTCGGACACTGATCCTTAGGATTGCTAGGGGCTTCATATGACCAATTCACCGTCTGACCGATGCTACTTTGGGCAGTTTTTCTCCGCTTTGGGATCGAAGATCCTTCGAAACAGAGAATCAGTTTTTCATAACACATACCATTCAGACTATCGAAAAATGACATTAGATTTACAGTCTAAGAAGGCAAAACAGAGAGAGAGAGAGAGAGAGAGAGAGAGAGAGAGAGAGAGAGAGAGAGAGAGAGAGAGAGAGAGAGAGAGAGAGAGAGAGAGAGAGAGAGAGAGAGAGAGAGAGAGAGAGAGAGAGAGATTTCTTTTTTGCTAGCAGCTGCGTCTACTACCTGGGGAATATGGGACCGGCGACCTTGCATTTAAAGTCTGACCTTTACCAATAGAGTTATCACGCCTCCCTGGAGTTTACGTATTTCTAAATTGTCTGTTTTAGAATATTGTAACAAGTCATAAGACAAAAGAAAAATGTCGCAAAGAGTAGTATATGACATAAATATTGTCTAGACAGGCTTTTGTCAAGTTTGTATCATTGGTGGCGTGAAAAATCATATACGACGTGCACACGCAAACTTATATAATGAATTAGGTTCTTAGAGATTACCTTGTGCAAATTCACCTTCATGTTTTTCTTCTGGTTTAAATTCTTTTTTCTCTCTAGCTCTATCATTTGATATTTTTATTGTTATCTACCTATTTGAATTGTCTAATAACTGAACCTAAATCATTGGGTTCATAGATTGCATAAGTAAATGTTGTCCTGAAAGTTCTATCAGTTAAAAAGTATATATATATATATATATATATATATATATATATATATATATATATATATATATATATATATATATATATATATATATATATATATATATTGTAAAAATTAGATAAACCTTACAGATTAGATTTATCGAACATTTTATACGAACACCTTAAGACTATGTTTTGCACTGTTGTGCGTCCGTTAGTCAGTTAGTTGTTTCTTTCAAATTTCTAAATGGTCGACATGTTTATACTTATGAAACAATGGCTTCTTCTGGTGTTTGCTGCCTTTATATGTGTGTCCTTTAACTATTTGTATGTGTTTTCTTTTATCTAAATTGGAATAAATTTTATTCTTGAAACATTGTTTACATTGTGTCATTCAGTTCAGCTGATAACTTAACCTTACATTGAATATTTCTTCAGACTAGTTTGAATCTAGTCATAAAAGCTGCGAGGCGTCACCTGAAATCTGTAGATTTCTGTCCATCGAGATACAGAGCAAAATTGTGAACCCCAAATAACAACACAATCTAGTTTTCTCCCCACCTCGTACCAGGTGTTTGAGCTGAATATTGGCCAATGTTTTTCGCTTTAGATGCGTTAGGCTGTGTTTCTGCCGATACAAATTTGCCCATGTTTACGGGAGCACTTTTACAGTCACATTTTCACTTCGAAGGTAAGTAAATCTTCAATTTCTCCAGTTTCTGAGGTAAGTCAGTCTTGCGTGTAGTCTGCAATCCTATAATGTTTGTATAAAAAGTATTAAATATAAAAAGAAATTATGACATCTGGGTATAATTTGCGGTTTTATTTTGGTTATATGGCAAGAGCAATGATTACAGGTAAAAGACCCAAGATTCTCTGGGAATCTATTGTCTTTGTCTGTCACCTTTACATAGTCAGGAATTGATATTTGTCGGATGATCTTATTCTCTGGTTTCTTTCCATATCAAGTACGAATAGTAGTAGTATAATGCTGCACAGTAAACAATTTCGAATGGGATCGATACTAATGCACGTATTTGCACTTAATTTCTCTTTCAAAACTGTTACACATTTTGGGCATGTCCACCATAGGGTTTGATATTTTATGCAACGTCCAGGTCTTTCGGTACCAAACCTTTGCTTTTCCTTTATCATTTCTGAATTTTATTTAGACATTAGTTCTACCTAATCTAAATTGCTTGTCTTGCGGTCCCATTCCAAGTAAAGATATCACGAGGAAACAGCCGAATATCTGCAGATAATCTCTTTTTTTAAATCAGAGAACATGTATGCCAATCTCTGATCCCATTTGGTTCCAATTTCGAACACATGCCACAAACACACCCACCCACCCACCATGTAATAACAATAATTTGTATGTTATGCCAATGTAAAGTCGGGAAAAGTTTGATTCATCGAATTCTGACAAACGTTACAAATTTGTCAATGGTAGTACTGATTTGATCAAGGCTTACTGATTGCACGGAATGAAAATATTGTTGAACATATTTGGCCTATATGACGTCGAGATTTAATGTATGTATGCCTTTTGTTTGGTAATAATCTTTGTGTAAGTGTGTGTGTGTGTGTGTGTTAGAGAGAGAGAGAGAGAGAGAGAGAGAGAGAGAGAGAGAGAGAGAGAGAGAGAGAGAGAGAGAGAGAGAGAGAGAGAGAGAGAGAGAGAGAGAGAGAACTGCATTAAATTATGACGAGTCTAAGATACAGGCCAAGACTCTGAACATTGATATACCCCTGATATTATCAGAGTAAGTATCGAAAGCATGTATTGATGAAACAATGTACTTGCTCATTGAATCCACTCAATCCCTGAAGCTAAAATTTCTGGATGAATTACGCAATATGAAATAACACCTACAGAGATAAGACAGTAACGGTATGAATGTTTTCTCTAGACATTTATCATGCTTTCTACTTACAGTTATAGAATGCTGATAAAAAGCCAGTAAACCGTGAAAACTTTCACCACAAAAAAGGCAGATATGTTTGAAACTTAGAAGAGAAATGGCGAAAGCCAAGATATAACCGAATACACTATTTATTTCTGTTAAATTTCTTCCCAATATCATGGCGCCAGATTTAATCAAAACCTGAAATTCTCGTGATCGAATTTCACTATATCTCAGTTTATATGCTTTATTAGAATAAATGTATAAAAGAAATTCACGTTGGTAAATATAACAAAATTATTATAGATAATGCCTTTGTTTTGAAAAGTTTTTAAAATGACCTTCACATAAAGAAAACTTTACCTTGGTTAGAAAATAGTCAAGTGTCTTCTTAAATGAATTCCTTATATTGGCGCTTTATCTATATCATATTTTGACCAGAAACAACATGAAATATTACCTATTGATCGAGTTTAACATCTAATATTAGAAGTCTAGACTTTACGTCATACGTAGAAAAATAAAAACAATTGTTATCGACATGTAGACATCACGTGCACAGACATATTGCAAAGTTCCTGAACTTAAGCTTGCAAGGTAATAACAAATTACCTGACTAAGTTTGTTAGCATTGTGTAGCTAATGGTGTCATTCTTGCGTTTTCTACGATTTAATGTTGATATAGTTAAAAAAAATATTTCAAACTTTGGTGTACAATTTCAATACAATGCAATTAATGCCAGACATTTTTTGTCTCAGTCACAAATTAAGTTAAATTGTATTCGATTGTTGACTTGTACTCAATTTTCTTGACTCCCACATTAGACTATCATCATTTCTCTCTCGAAGTGGATCTTATACTTTCTATCCGAAAACAAAAACATATTGAATATAATATTGTATGCTTAAGATAATCATGAAATTAAAATAATCAAACAATTCCAAATACTTAACCTTATTGATTTAAAATTTGTGGAAAAATTAATTAGAAAAGCTATATAGTTATGTTGCTATTATCAGTGTTCAATGATGCATGTCCCACTTTCGTCTACAGCTCCTATACCTCTCATTAAAAATATGGTTTGTTTCCAGGTTTCGTCTATTGCTTCTATACAATACTGTCCCATCAAAAATGTTGTATGTAACCCAGTTTCGTCTATAGGTATAGTACGACACTGTCTCTCATCAAATCTGGTGTGTCTCCTAGTTTCGTATATAGCTTCTATTCAATACCTTCTCTCATTTAATAATGTGGTATGTCTCCCAGTTTCATTTACCGCTTCTATACAACAACATCTCTCATCGTACACATAATAATAGCGATACAATTTGTGCCTATTAAAGACCGACAATATAAAGAAATGTTACTCAGAAAAATCTAAGCAATGTGTTTAAAATAACTGATGAAGGAAGATCACATTTTTTCGGATGTCTTCATATGCCAGAGTAACCTCAATGATTTAAGATTAGTCTCCTTAAAGGTTACAATCGGTTCAAGAACTTTCATGGCTTCTTCGGGTCAGATCTAAAGACTTCCAATAAGTCTCATTGTTGTTATTTAAATTAGTTATTATCAGTTATTTTATAAAATAAGCATGATAAAACCAAACCAGATAACGTGCATTCAAGCCAATTGTGAAGACAAGAGGGAGATTTGCTGTCAATGGACTCAATTATAGTACTGGTGGCCATTTGGAAGTTTTGGAAATCCGCAATCTAAGTATGAACTCTCGTCTGAGCATCCGGGATCTAAGTATGAACTCTCGTCTGAGCATCCGGGATCTAAGTATGAACTCTCGTCTGAGCATTTCATCCCTCAGCTCCCTTGTTATGAATGTTCCCTAGTAGTGGTAAAAATTCCAAAGAGACGTTGATCCAAGGGTTCATCACTTGGATGGAACGGGTTGAAATGCTCAAGAGTTTTTTTATGCATTTATATATTGCCTTTTTATGATTTTTAACAGGAAACATAACAAAATGAAAATATCGAATGAGGTAGCATTTGTACTAACTTGTTAAGGAATATACGGTATAGACGATGTTTAAACATATTTTATCCAACCATTTTTCTTTTTATGTACCTATTTCGTTATTTACTAATACCTTGAAATAAACGAATTTATATAGTATATAATTAATTGTCTACTTCTGAAAGAATATATATATATATATATATATATATATATATATATATATATAATATCAACACCTTAAAACCATGTTATGTACCTTTGTTCGTCCGTTTTCCTCTCAGATTTTTCTTTCCCATTTATCTTGGTTCGTCAGGTATGTACCTATGCGATGTTTTCTTCTGGAGTATATATTTATTGTTATGTGTTTTCCTTTAACTATTTTTCTGTGTTTTTCTTCGAAAAGTGGTTTGTGATGATTGAGTTTGACGGTGATAGTTTGATGTTAAAAACCAGAGTTTATTTTATTACAGGTGTGAAATATGTTTGTTTCCAACATTCTCTCTCTCTCTCTCTCTCTCTCTCTCTCTCTCTCTCTCTCTCTCTCTCTCTCTCTCTCTCTCTCTCTCTCTCTCTCTCTCTCTCTCTCTCTCTCTCTCTCTCAAAGCTGAAAGAAATCTTAACCCCATATTGTCTATAAAGTCTCATCTAGTATACTTTTAGACCATGCTTACATACGTTAAAGATAACAAATAGTTCCAAACACATTCAAATGTTTTAGGCAGATATCTTTTATACAGACTTGTTGACTTGATGGTGTTACTATGTCATGTTATATATGTAATTTGACGTCATGTTATTTGTGTTCTTTTGACGTCATGTTTTGTTTACTTTTGTTGTCACATTAAATTGCCGTTTGTAAAAAGCGATATTCATTTGTAAATTTTCAGTATTAAAAGAGAAGATTATTTTCTTTTCAAAACCTTGGTATAAAATTTCAACTATAGAAAACTTGTATGACTGTCAGCCCAAATCTTTTTGTTTCTCACATACATGTATTTGCATTTTTGTATAATGGATCGATTATCAGTTAAAAAACTTATATCTTGAATTGTCTTTTTTGGGATGGTTTTCGTCTCTAATAGCTCACAAGTTTAGACCAACATCCATCGCATCGATCAAGATCTACCGTTGGACTAGACCTATACGCGAGTATTAATAGAACTATTTTGGAAGTGGTTTGTAGGTTTGAGAATTGGTCACCAGCAGTACCGGATTTACCAGTGTGTTTAGGTGTGCTTAAGCACAGGGCCCCTTTGGCTGGGGTGGGGGTAGGGCTATCGTCTTGGTTAAAAAAAATTATGATGAATTTTTTAAAAGTCTGTGGCTGTTTTAATTACTCCTGAATTTCCTGAGTATATATGCCTGACTAACTGTGTAGGTCTACTGGGCCTACCTCCTTCAGGGTCCAAGTAAGGGGCCTCATTGCTTAGCTAGCACAGGGTCTCATCTGTCCTATATCCGGCACTGGTCACCAGAATGTTATTTAGTTATGGTAGGTATGTGTTGCCGTTGTTATGTATATTCAATTTTTATTGTTTGCGGCCATTCTCAATGACTATATGTTATGTATATCTGTATTTTGTTATTGGCCTTTGTCCAAAATCAAGTTAATAATCTATCAAACAAGCGATATTTATTATATATGTAACATAATACATTGTTAATATTTCTAAACATTACGTATTTAGATCAATATAAATAAAGGTAAACACGTTTTGCTTGAAGTTTGGTTTCGACATAATATATATGATTTTATTTTTAGATTTTTAAAGTAGCTTCAACAATTTCAGTCATATAACAACGATGGCCTCAAGGTGGCAGTTTGTAGCGATCTCTAGCACTGTGACATCACGCCGCAGACATGTATCATCATAACCCTCCCAGTTACATTATCTCGACACCAGGTTTACCTGTCCAGACATTAACCTTTTAATACTTAGCGCCAAGTGAGTTAGTTGCTAGTACTATTAGTCTTTCGTATGACTCGGCCGGTATTTCAACCCACGACCTCCCGCATCTGAGGCGAACGCTCTAACCACTGGGACACCTGAGCGGTTTTTTGGAAAAGAAACTGTCATACATCCTGACTAGTATTCTGTCTTCGCATTCTATATTGATGTTTACTTCAAAATAATTCATTACCGCGTTAACATTAGAAGTACAATTAGTCTTATTGTTGTCTTCAAATAAAATTTTAATTTTGATGGATTTATTGATTTCAAATATTTACTGGAATTATAAAGATTTTAATAATACTTCTTGGGCTAAATCATTATTTTAAAATTATTGCGAACTATTTCAAGGACCTTTTGGATTATAGTATTATATGGCATCAAAATACTGCTAGCACATTAGCACATTCGAGACGAATGACACATCAGCATATTCAGTTTTGGATGTTATTTGGAGCAACACTGGAATATATTTAGAACTCAACAAACTTTTATCCCATTGAACTTTCAGGAAAAATTGGAATTTTATTTACATTACTGAAAAATCTTTTACAGTTTTCACTTTTGTATTCTATGGAAATGAATTATTTGTTAAAGTTTACAAAACGTGCTGTTTTTAGCTTTTTTCTGTGAAGCAGTTTTAAGACCATATAATCATAACATTTTGAGGATGTTATTTTTTAAAAAGTATCTTCCGCTTACAGGCAACAAGTAAGGGACAGACATTTTAATGTTTGAGTTCGAAGGAGCATGGATATGGTATATGGGGGTGGGAGTTTTATCAAGATAAATCGATCTCTTTTCAACTAATATTCTGAATACAATAGCGTCTTATGTGTTATAAATCAGCAATAATATTTTAAAGTCATTTGTTTTCAAAACCATTCAGTCCACCCCAACCCATCAATAACCCTCCACCCAAAATGTATTTAAATGTCGGTAACTAAATTCTACACAACTTGAAATTATATCTTTCTGTTGCTTGATTGCTGAGTAGATCTCTGGCCTTTTTCAAATAGACACCATTCAGATATTGGTCCTGTATGAACAATGGACGTCAACGTTACTATAAACATACTTTCTTTACCAGCGTTTGTTTCAATACTGTTCCACTTCGTGCACATGTTTCTGACCTATACATTTTACATATTGTATTAATATTTAAGCACCATAATTTTATTTCACCGATATTATTTTAAAGTTTACTGAACGTAGCACCTTGAGTCTACTTTCCGCATTGTATGGTTTTATTGTCTCAGCCATGATTACGGGTAAACAACGGAGGATCCCACTGTCTTTGACAGCCAAAATTTCAAAGTTAAGAACCGATGTTTGTTGCATGATCACATTATCGGATGTCTTTCCGCATCAAGTTTTAATATTGCTGTATTACTGTACAGTACACAAATAAAATGTTCAATAGGAATGCAAGTAAGTTCTTCAAAAGCTTTACACATTTTGGACATCTGCACCTCAAACTTTGATATTTAATCAACCTCCACGTCTTTTAACACTAAACCTTTGCATTTCCACTACTTTTGTAGCTTCATTTGCACCATAATGATTAGACGGCCTAAATTTCTTGCAGAGAGCTCACAAGGAAACAACCAAATATTGGCAGGACATCCTTTTCGTGAATCAGGGACAAATATTTGATGGAGATGACAATCTCGGATCCCATTTGCTACCACCTTCGAATCATTTCTGCAATACAACACACACACACACGCGCGCGCGCCACACCACACCACACATACACACACTACACAGTATATCACTTTTTCTAAACTGTGATATATTTTAGACCTGTGCATCTCTAATCTTGATATTTTATGCAACGTCCAAGATCTATTGTTGCAGAATTTGGGTGTGTTGGGTTTTAAAAGTACAATAAATACTTAATTAATTACGGACCAAGCATTTAATTTTCAAAGAGGGAGGCAGTCTGGGATTTTCATTTGGTCATATATATGCCTCACTAAAATGCTCAGTTATCATTGGAAGGCATAATTGTAAGTACTTTGTGATTGTTTTTTTTTTTGTAACTTCTTGAAATAAAACGACTGAATATCTTTTGGGAAACGTAAAGTCCAAATATTGTTGTAAGATAAAGCACTGTCGACGAATACTGTTACACGGTACTTTAATAGTTGTTTTAAAACTGAGCATATCTGACCTTGGCATTATAGACAAGATTTAAGTCACCGAGCAGAAGATTCTACTCTTCACGATATAATATAATTTGACGAGTGGACTAAAGGAAAAGGAAAGACAGAAAGGAGAGAAGAATATTTACACGCACCTTATGACTTAACACATATTTTCGCTTGGTTTAATCAAAGCGCAACATGAAAATAATGATTGTTGAATTTGGCCTATATACATTTAAGATTTCATGTCAAACTGCAAGATTATTTTGTAGTGATAACAAAAATGTGCCAAATGAAGAGACATGTTTCTACATTTGATTTTTACGTACACATTCTGTTTACGGCAAATTAAATTACAGTGACATTGAATGAAATGTTTATTACCTAAATTAGTTTTATTATTCTAGATTGAAATCGAAAACAATGAGAAAGATACAGACAGAAAGAGACAGAAACATAGATAGAGTTTAGGATGTAGCGGTTGTATATGTGTGTCTGAGAGAGAGAGAGAGAGAGAGAGAGAGAGAGAGAGAGAGAGAGAGAGAGAGAGAGAGAGAGAGAGAGAGAGAGAGAGAGAGAGAGAGAGATTTTAATGTGTGTGTCTTTACATGTGTATTTGTGTGTGTTCTTGTGTGTGTGTGTCTTGGAGGTGTATAGTTGTGGGTGGGTGTAGTGGTGGGCGTTTGAAAATCTTATTCATTAAAAGGAAAAGAAAAAGAAATAAGGAAACGATTTCCAATACTGAGGCCGTGTTTGTTTTTCATAATACAACAAATTTACATTAAAATTATGTTTTTTTTTCATGATACAACACACGTACGTTAAAATTGCGGTTGTTTTTTTATGATGCAGCACAAGTCCCTTGTTTTCATGATAAAACATATGTATATGGAAATTATGTTCCTTTCTTTCAAGGTTCAACAAATTGCTTTTACTGATGCAGTTTAACACAATTGAGCAAACAAAACTGACCTTTACTGTTGCGATAGGTACACTTGATACATCAGGTCACGGTCAATACGTATATATGCAGTAGATGGTTCATATACTCGGAATTATCGTATTTTCCAAGAGGAGGGGGAATTCGGTTTGGCTACCTGAGATATTTTTATCTTCTTCGCAAGACTTTTGGCTTGTGGTTCCACCTTCATCTCCTCTGATGTTGTCAGTCTAAAATGATTTTGAGAAATAAACGGATGAGTTCGAAACCATCTTGTCACGCAAACAAGAAAACAGATATTTTGTTCTTCAAGAGGTGGATTAGAAGAAAAAAAAACGCTAAGAGGAGAAGAGGAAAGCTTTGGACGGTGAACAGAGGGAAGAGAATGGAAACAAAACTGTTAGTACAAGATGTTTGGCAGAGTTTAAAACACTTGCAAATATGTATCTAATTTTTGTGGAGAAACCTAAGAGCAAATATGTATCTAATTTTTGTGGAGAAACCTAAGAGAAACAGATCTACATTTAAACATGAAACCCCCAATTACACCGATGTCAGCAGCAACGACAGCAACTACCGCTAGTACTACAACCACAGAAGGAGTAGGCCTTGGACAGTTTAAAGTAAATCCTACTGATGCTGTCAATATTCTTAAAACCCATCAGTCCTTTCCAGGGCAATCCAATTCCCTTAAAAATACAGACTCTCTTTAATAATCGCCAAAGTGTATTTTGTATTTGTTTCTGTTAATGTCTTCAACAACAACTTAAACTCACTACACTTCTTTTACGTGATAGTATACGTGGTTTTGTGTATAGTGTTTGTAGGTATTCCTATCCTTGTTTGTACGTGAGAGGAATTTTAACAGAAATAACATATTTCCCAAATAAGTACAAAATACTCCAATTAGGGAAAACTGGCTATTGCAGTAGAACCCCTATTAGGAAAAAATGCTGACTTTTACTGTTGCAGTAATAACCATTTTATTAACGAATCTCCGCTTTACTGTTCCAATAGCTCATATTTCGGTTTCGAAAATGCCTTTTGCACTTTCTATAGCTTGCATTTTAGTGAAGAAACCGCTACCGCTGAATTAGCGTACAATTTTGTGTGAAAACAAAACGGCGTGTTGATGGTATAGTGCGAGTACTGGATAGAAGATCACCGATTACTGAATTGTAGGTAGTTGTGTATTAGCCACTCCAAACGACATGTTGATGGTATAACGTAGTTGCAGGATAGTAGATAACTGTGTTTTGTGTATTGATAACTGGATTTGAATTGGCCCAACAATAATTCGAATCTCACTGGTTGATATTAAATTTCCTTAAGAGATATAGGTATTTAAATTGCCTTTTACATACCCTGTAAACTTATTTGATAATATGTAATAAGAAAAGGACATGGAAATGTTTTTGTCTCGTTTGAACCTCAACACAGTATCTTTTTCGGTACAGACACCAACTTAATTTATTTTAAAGGATCAAGAATGATTGACAGTCTACTATATTAAATAGCCAGGACTATGCTTTGAGACTGACTGTAAAATTCAGAAAACAAACTGTCCAGAAAGCCAAGTAGAAGGTTTCTATAATCATGAAATGATCATATATCACGAAACTATAATTTTTTGAATGGGTTTCTCTTGTTTCAAGTTATTATGACTTATCAGTCAGCCTTTCCAAGAAAAATATTAGAACTTTACGCCACACAATCGCGACCGGTACACAAAATCATTTTCTATCCCAAATGGCTAAATATGTAGACATAAAAGATATAACCACAGAATTCACTCTGCTAAGAAATTATTGAGGGTCCATTTTACAAAACCAATGCATGCTGTCGAATATTGTGCATTACGATGTCTGCTCTTTTAAATTGACAGCATTTAAGTTTATTATGTATAAAATTTGTTTTGGAAGAAATGTAATTTCTCACACGAATGTGTAAATGAGGTTACTGTTATCTAGGTAGTGTGCAGCTGAGTTACTTTGAAATGCATCCACATTATAATTATCATTAATATAAGTGAAATAGGACTCATGATATCGAACATACAAAAGTCATATAGGCAGGACAAGGTTTTGCTATGGTTGAGTTACTCTCTTTGACATAAATAAAATTTGCATGAAAATAATATTTGAAGTGTGTGCTGTTTTAGTTTTCTCAATCGCTCTTTATTTCATTTCTTTAAAACATTCTTTATAACAAAGGTTGTTCGACTGCCCAAATAAAATGACCAAGATTAAATATAATGACTGATTAGTTTTTTATTTGTATTTTAAATAGAATGAAGGTCTAGTATTCGTAAGTTGTTACAATTTTCAGAATCTTCGAATAAATTTATATCCTATTTAAAAATCAATATGTGATATTGATGCACAAGATGTTATTTATAGGATTCGTGTATATGTGATTGATAAAAGAAAAGTTGGAAAATAGAAGGAAACATTAACCACCAAGACCTAAAAGTATTCTATATAAATCCTAACTCGAATCTTTCTCCTTTAGGTAACTGGAATCATATAAACAGTTAAAGCATTGAAAACAAGAAAGGGCATGTAATGTTTTTAGTGCGGGCTGATTACGGGTATTGTTATCACTCAACCAGATTTTCAAGTATCATTTTAAACAAAATTAAACAATATGAGAATTCTCTTGTTTCATTTTAATGACTTCAAAGCTATTTTTAAAGAAGGAAGTTTTTGATTTATGGCACAGGAGAAATAAATATCTCTGAGGCAATGAGTAAAGTAATTTCTGACCTTTTCTCAATACCTTCCATAAGTGTTGGTCAACAATTAGTTTGTAATTACTTGACTAGTTTTAGTACATATATGGAATGCGATATTGTTGATATGCCGATGTGTTCTTTACTCAGTGGATTTAGTGGATAATTTGCACGTAGGCCAGAGAGATTTTTAACCGAGAAAAGAAATCCAGTACACATGTATATTGTCAGCGAAAACAATATTCCTTACATTAAGATGATATCCCGAGTATTGTTACCGACACTTACCCTGCGCGGCTTAGTGATAATATTTAATTTAATATTGAAGACATGAGGAAAAATTGTTTAAAAAATGTGTAAGCCATGACAATTTGAAATTTAATATGATATACAGCAGCCGTTCACTAGGTCACCGTTGACAACTAGGAGACGGCCATTAGGTCAGAATGTCTGATATGCTGCCAATGCGGCTGTAAATCATTTAATCACACGTTATTTACAAATGTTCATATTTTAGGGATTGAGTGATACACTGTGATTCGTTAATTTACCTTTAAGAATGTTTTATAAGGTATAGCTACAAGATGAAATTAAAGCCTCATTTTGTTTTTAAAACTAAAAGCCATAAATAGCAAATAGTAATTTTAATAAAAGTATAAGCAAACAGAAATAACACACAATAGAGATGTACAACACAGTTCTGATTCGTACGCTCATGCACCATACTCCATGGGGACCCTCGTATTCTGCAGGGAGAGAGTCTGATCGTTCGACGTTAAAATGTGTAATGACAACTCACATGGTCTCGCGCAACCAATAGAGCTAACCACATATTTCCGTCGGATTCACGGATGCAAACAACTGATCATTCAGCTCATCTACCCCCCACTCCACATATAGAAAAGGATGAAGACCAGTCTGAAATTATGCATAAATCGAGGTGCTGAATGGGCCTAATAGCCTAACGCTCTGCCGGATGTGGTAATGTCGTTGTCCCACCTGTTCATTTAGAAACGAGTCGGCTGTGGGCGAATCCATGATTCCAGTAGGACGCTCTCAAAAGGACAACTTGGTAAACGAAGTTCTTTTTCTCGAATCTCGCCTGGTATGCCACCATTGTGGTTGGTAGACATGTCTGCGACAAGGTATGTCTAAGAACAAGTCGCTCTCCAAGTGGTCAAGGCTGTCGACACCATGACTGGTGACCTAACTATGGCGGCAAAAAGAATCATGGCGGACTGCGACGCCGTAAACAATCAGTTCGCATATGGCGCAGGTAACAAGTTTTAGAGTAATATACAACCCGACAAAATGAGGAAAAGGCCTTCAAGGTATGAAATATGAGGACTGGTCCTTTGGATATTGTGGTAAAAATACAATTTCATATGTATTAGACACGGCAACCTACCAATATGCGGTGACCAAATCCTACACTGACTATTCCACCAACAATCAGGCAGTGTCCTCCAGATATAAATACGAATGAAATAATGAGTAATGGAGAGCCTACCGATCCTTAAGATGCAACAATGGAAATAGTATGGCCAGATACTTTCGTACATGAACTTGCTCTTGCCGTGATGACCATATCTGAATGACAACAAAGCCTTTAGTATAGGGAATCCTGTCAGAACACATATTCTGACGTGGATGGTACTCCAGCCACACTGTGTGACGTAACCTCTCCATTAAATATTAGACAGCATTAAATTAAAGTGGTTGGTGTCTACCAATCTTCAAGATGCCTCATCTAGATGGCTTACTATAGAGCCCACAACACACACACACACACAAACACACACATACACACACAGACATTGCAAATGTTAATGGTCACTATTTCCTTTGCATTCAAGCAGTGGTTGGGGTAGAGCCTGCTAACCACTTATGTGATTATTTTATCAGCATCGTGCAAACCACGTTAAGAACTTCTTTATTGTCAAAGTTAGGCTGTTTATCAAAGTGGTAGCTTAGGCGATTACACATGTCCCAGAAATCTTAAATCGCATTTTATCTCACTCTTCCAGTGTAACCCAGGAGGAAATGTCCCATAACTACCGCCTGAAGACGGTCATTCAAGTTGGTTATCGGCTCGAGGCCGAGATTAAACAGCTACTCTCCATCTTCATAAGGTATGGACTGACCCTCAACATCGTCGATCACTGTAACATTATGCATCAAAATCGGGTTATGGATTTGCTCTGGGTTTACTATTGGAAGGCGTTTCTGTCGTGTGCAATGTATTGCTAGCTGTCCGACGCATCTGAGCCATGCTCAAAAGCACTATCAGATAGAACAGAAATTAGTATTGCAAGTCTGCTGTGATGTATCTCTTTTTCAAGATGTGTTCATTATAGAGGAGATGAACCATTATACTACTCTCAAGATTTACAGGTAGGCAGCTGCCAGAACGTGCCGTGTTCAGAGGGTTGCTCTGATCTTTTGTAAACGTTATCAAGGGTACAGCTTAGACTCATCATCTATTCCTCTAGTACTGACTGATATCTATCAGAACCCCGCCTGCCTCAGAACCTAAGCTGACCAGGTCAAGGACTCTTTTGGGCTGGCTTGTCTCGTATGGGTCTCAACACTCCTCTACATGCTCCATAGATTCTTCTTTATAGGCGCTAAAGAAAAGCTCGCGCAAGGTAACAATGAAAGGAGGAGGGATTAGGTAACCCTATCCTGCAAAGGCCTTCTATCCAGTCTTATTGCGTAAGATCAGTTAGTCTTTGGGTGTTAAATAAAAGTTTGACAGAAATCGGAAACAAAGTTGGAAAGTCTGGAAAGTTGCATATTGTCGTCAACTTATTTGCCTTGATAGCCGTCTGACATTTCACAATCGAAGGCAATACAGTTATCGCTAACGGTAAAAGCCTCCTATCCAACGCTGTCCTTTTGCTTACGCTTGAGGCGGTTCATGATGGTATCCCATGGACACATACCGTGTCTAGTTGGTGTGTTGATGATAGTTACCAACCAGCTGCTACGCTACCATGACCATCAGTGGATTGACTAGACCCACCTTCCCACGATTCCCCCAAAACATTGCTGCTATGTGACTTATCACCGTGGGACTAACCGACCTAATCAATGGCTTCTCTAATCATAATTTTGAATAAAGGGATACGAGTCATTTTCTGGCATTCTTTTGGCAAACATGTATACGTTTATAGCACGCTTTTTACAAGAAAAATGTTCTGTGTATCACAAATATATCTCTCCCAGGATCTAAACAAGGCATGACAATTATTCTTTTTCACGGGCAATAAAAATAGGTATCCTGTGATCAAAGTTCACCTTATTTTGTCATTAATTGCTGTTAATGCGGTTGTTTTAGCTATTCTTCTTCTTCTTCTTCTTCTTCTTCTTCTTCTTCTTCTTCTTCTTCTTCTTCTTCTTCTTCTTCTTCTTCTTCTTCTTCTTCTTCTTCTTCTTCATTAATAATAATAATAATAATAATATTATTATTATTATTATTATTATTATTATTATTATTATTATTATAATTATTATTATTATTATTATTATTATTATTATTATTATTTTAATTATTAAATATTATTATTATTATTATTATTATTATTATTATTATTATTATTATTATTATTATTATTATTATTATTATTATTATTATTATTATTATTATTGTTATTATTATTATTATTATTATTATTATTCGTAGTGGTAGTAGTTGTAGTAGTAGCAGTAGCAGTGGTTGCAGTATCGTCATTTTAAAACAATCAAATTATCAAGCTGCTTCCGGATTGGTTTACATGTAAAATTCGAAAATTACAATGTTTCATATGTAATTTGTCGGGTGCAGAGACAATTCACATATGGAAAGATAATTCTTTGAATCGCATCTTCTCATCTGCATGTCAGAATCTTTTCCATTGTTTGCTCGTTTTCAATAGCAGGCTGTTCCGATAAACAAACACCTCCTTTATGCAAAACCGCGAGGTGTCTATCCATGGAGGGGAGTCAGTGGTGATCTGCAGCACAATGCTCCTGACACACACACAGAGATATATATATATATATATATATATATATATATATATATATATATATATATATATATATATATATATATATATATATATATATATATATATATATATATATATATATATATATATATATTGCTACTTACGAATATAAAAAATGTTGAATCGAAGACATAAGAGGCTGTTGATGTTCATGAGAAATAAAACGGCATTTTGTAGCTGAGTAAAGGTAAAATTGTATGGAAAATGTCAAAAATGAACCAGCACTTTGGTCCAGTAACTACTGTATTGTAAAATTAGAGAATATGTCTAATTGTGGTGGAATAAACAATAAAGTATAAAAAATTAGATGCACCGATTGACGGGTAAACGTTATTTAGCATTTTTGCACTATTAATTTCATAAAATTCAGTCTTGGCAATATCGTTGATACCATAATATTTACTTTTATTTTTATATATTGTAATACGTTTTTTACTCACAAACAGCATATGAACTCTTGCTGCGAGTCCGTGCTTTTTGGTGTAGACCATGAAGGTCAACTTTTGAACAATACAACGCTACATCAAAAACAATATTAAAAAATGTAAAATGGCATATAATTATTGAGAAACCGAAATAAACAGGAAGGCTGGTGGTTTCAAGTTTACCCCACAGTCAGCACATTCATGAATAATATTTGATTTTAACCACAAGGTCCAAGGTTAAGCGAGCATGTTATATCCTTAATTGTCTTCCCTACCTAACGATTCGTATAATCTATAACAAATTTCATTAACCTTAATGCACGCTTTTTATATGACGGTGACCTAATGATCAAATGGGCGAGATTGTGTCTCGCAGAACGGTCTTAATTTCAGAATGATTCACTCCCAAGAATGAAGGAAACGTATCCAGTTCTTAATGAAATATAAGCAAAAGGAAACTAATTTTAACACAAAACTTAACATGTTTACTTTGACGTTGACCTTGACCCTTCTGTATAAGAGGCAAGTGTGCATGTCACCAAATAAATTGCCTTAACTTTGCTTTGACTCGTTCCAAGTATTAATAAATCCATCAAGGAGTTTATAAAATAAAAGCAAAACTGAAATGAAAATTTATGTGAGTATGGCGTTCTCTCCAAGGTTAAAGTGGTGAGCAAGAATGTCGCATATTGAATTGTTTCAGCTTCATGATAATAAATATCCTGTTGCAGTTCCAGGTAAGGGGTTTCTGTATGACGGAACTGCTGGCAGGTATGGTGTCCAAGAGATCAAGTCCTCTAAAGCACGTGCGTTTTAAGAGTTTCATGGCACAATTGACTGTAAAGAAAACATATGTAAATATCTTGATTCTTTCGTTCTCCTTTTACGATGCACATGGTACCGCCCTGATTCCATGTATGATGAAAATCAAGTATTTCAGTAAATATTAGCAAATAAACAACTTAGCAAAACCTTTTCCCAGATTTTCTGTGACCTTTTACCCAAGGTAAGAGGAGTGAGTGAGCATGTTAAATAATTAACTGGTTTATATTCAAAATGCTTCTTGCCAAGTATATTAAGACTTTTTGAAGGGGCTTAGGAAACCTATGCAAATTAAAGAATATAACGAAAATCTTAACTATAGACAAAGCGTCACAATTTCCACTAACAATGGCTCGATAACGAAACTGAATAAAGCACTGAAGGACAAAACGTAACACAGTTGCCTGCTTTAATTATATTTGTCGTTCTCATTGAGATGATTCTGCATCAAGACTTGCATTAATCTGTGACTTACAATGACAGGAAAACTATCCTGAACAACTAAACTGAAGGTATTTAATCTATGATTTTGGTATTCATGCAGCCTATTGATATCAGGACATCGTCTAAGACATTTTGAAAATTAAATAAAGTCATCACAGTCATCCTATAACAGCTTTACAAAACACATGTAGGATAAATCCATATTACACAGAAGAGAAAAGGTACAAGATTAAATACAAAAGTAAATATAAAAATGTTTTTGCTTACGTAAGTGACAATCTCGACATGGAAAAAGGAACTTTCAAAAAAAATCTGTGTAACTTAACGGATAAAATCTAAAAAATCGACATAGCAAATGGAGCTTTCAACACAAACAATTTGAGACATCATGCGAAATTGGATTTCTCAACATACAACCCTGAGATTTTAACAACCATAATTTAGTTCAAAAGTTATTCACAAAAACCTGAGATAGGCAATGGAATTTTCAATCATCGCTACGAACTTCAACTATAAAGTTTATATGCAACACAAACGGCCTGATTTAAATTATGAAATTGGAATTCGCGATATTAAGAAATCTCAACCACCGCTATACAATTGGACACATTTGGATAATATAACAAACAAAATTTAAAAACTCGAAATCCGAAATGGCACTATTAGCAAAATCAATTTGATTCAACATGCGAAATTTGAATTTTCAATATATACCATTAAATTCTCAACCACTGTCATGCAATTCAAAAGTAAACATCCCACAGCTGTGCGGAGAAAATAAATTTTTCAACTTCGCTTGTATAATCCAAAAGAAACAATTGAAAAACTCGACGTTTGAAATGGAACTTAACACAACACTTTCACTCAATATGTAAAATTGTAGATCTTGAAAAGCATAATCAAATTTTAATTTGTTACTTTCGTATTTCATCATTTTTTGACAGCTGATATACATGCGAATTCATTTGTTGTGACCCAGCTATAACCGACCTTTATTTTCGGTTCCAAGAAGCAAAATGACAAGCACCGGTAATGTCATGTTTAGCCACGTAAATCGTATTTTGAAGCAAGGTGGTAGATAGGAGCCTCCCATTTTAGTTTCCGGTTCTTTATACACATCAATAAAAGTATGTTACTGGCTGAAAAATTCTTCGTCAAAATAAATACTTTTGATCTGATAGCGTCAAAACATACTACCGTTCTTAGTCCTATGTACCACTTGATTATAAAGCCGTGTGAATCACTTTTATGACTGTCAAACAAGGGTTGCTATGGAAATGTTGATATTTCTATGTATTCGAAATCGTAATTTACATCCATGCGTCTGCCAAAATTCACTAACTTTATCAATCTGGTTTGATCTGGAATAAAATGAATGAATAAATGGTGATTAAACATAAATGCGAAGCTACCGTACGCTTGATAGGTCAGATAAAGCACGCATTAGACAGCTTGTAAAGAAGTACAATATGTGCGTAAACAAGATTTACATATGCGAATCCTTTGAGGAATATTAAAACTAAAACTATAGTAAAAGCTTTATTAAAGTCGTATGTGTTGTTTAAACACTTTTTGGCTTTCCACAAATGTATCAGATCTGATCAAAGATCAAATTTTATATCTGGAAGTTTACAGGAATACGTGTATGAGTAGGTATCAACCGAAGTTTCAGAGATTAGTCTTCTTGACTATGTCTCTTAATTCAAATATAAATTGTGGAAGGGCTATGACTTAGCAGAACTAATTTTCACTCTACTCAGCCAAGAATTAAATTAAGGTATAACGGAATTACAAAGGAGAGGAGTATTCAGCCGGATGGTCTGACTCTCTTGGCTATACCTCAAATTCCTCTTCAGGCTAAATATCATGGGCATGTTACAGTTGAAACGAAAGTAAGTGACTTGAATTGATTCACTATTACTCCTGGGAGACGAATACATATATAACTTTGCTATACATATATGTCCAACGACTATGTTGATAGAAATAAATTTGTCAATCATTGAATCAATTTAGATGTACCTGGCCAACACAGGGAGGCTGTAAAAAAAGGAATGCAATTGGACTACAGTTACTTTTTTAAGAACACATCGGAATTCAAAATTATTAAACAATCTGAACCAGAAACGTTCTCTTCTACAGACAAAATGAAGGAGTAAACTAACACATATGCCATGTGAATATGAGAACCTTGTTGCAAATATTCCAACGCCAACAAATCAAATCTACCATGATGTTATAAAAATAGATTCTATATCTCTGAAACATCATCCGTACAGAATAAATCCTTTCAAGCAGGAATGTTTCAAAAAAATGAAATTTAGCATATGCTGGATAATGATTTTATAGAACCAAATACTACTAACTGGAGCTCAGGACGTATTATTGTACTGAAAACAGATAATACATTTTACGCACGTTTAACAGCTATAGAAAAGAGAACAGTGTCACCAAAACAGATTCATTTCCAATGCCAGGAATTAATGACTGCATTGACAAAAGATAGAAACCGAAATACTCAACAGGTTTGACTTTTTGAAAGGATTCTGAAAGGACTCACGAAAAGAGCAAAGGAAATTGATGTGTCTGTAATTCTAGATTGACCTAATGAATATACAATGATGCCGTTTGCAATGAAAGGTTCTTCGTCGACGTTTCAGAACATACCGAATATGAAAAGGTCTTGTCTAGATAAGTGTTACACTTACATAGATGACGTGATAATCTACAACGTCAGCTGGAGAGATGACTTGGAAACCAGTCGAAAATTTATTGGTAGACTCACTGATGAAAACTGGATAATTACTTAGACAAAAAGTGAGTTATACCGTGCTGGTGTTACATTTTCATTTCATATTGTACGACAAAGTCAAGTTAAAAGTAAAGTTAAGGAAAATAATGTATCTGAATTCTCTCTGTGCCATTTAGTAGATAGCAAATAATGCAAGTTTGCTTCAATATTTCTATAATTGCTGAATTCTGACTAATTTGTTGAGTGAGAAGAGCGAGTTCACTTGTTCTAACAAATATCAGGATGGTTTTGATAAATTAAAGGCTATAATTAGGAATGCACCATTTCTTTCAGCTCTATGTTTCAGTAAATCAGTGATGTGATCCTTAGCGGGATAATGACTCAAGAAAACAAAAAGGGAGTGATCATGCAATGTACTATTTTTTCCAATAATTATACAAGCACCATAGAAATTATTCCACAGTCGAGAAAGAATATTTAGCCTTGCTATTGGCTTTACCACACACTAAAGTGTATAAAAGTTCAGTTTCTTTTCCGATTGATGTATAGAGTGACCACAACCCCTTCACGTTCATTAACAAAATGACAACAACCACCACCCACAAACAAACAAGAAGTATAGATTGTTCAGGCGGAGTTTCATATTGCAGGGATAAAACATTGACATTAAACACGTCAAGTGAGAATATAATCTGACTGCAGATGCACTTTCAATTATATAATATGCTATGTTATTTTGTTTTATGTTTTCTTTGTGAAAATCATAAACTATCTTCACATGTAATTTTATTAACATATTGTCATAGGTATATTTTACTAAAATGTGTTAAAAGAAGTTTTATTGTATAAATCTTTCTTTTTCTGTATGAGTGAAGGTGGGTTGTATATTTAGTTTCTATTGTGTGTTGTTGTTTTTTTTACATAATACATATTATGTATATTTAATTTTTTGTGTAACTGACCTTTGTTCATAATTGGGGATAGGAGTTTGGGTAATTTGTTTTCTTCAAACATTAAGAATATTTCAAAACCAAGTTGTGTACGAATTTTATGTGAAAATTACACTCATCCGGGCTTTTTATATAAATGATGTTTACTTCAAAACTAGTCATTCAACATCTCAACATCGAAGCTTTTGAACACATTTAGGTGTGTTGAGTTGAGAGAATTGGATTTATATATTTAAATTATTCAATAGCATTACAAAGTGCTCGTTCATTTCGGACTAAATTTTTGTTTTGGGATTATTGTAAATACATTACGGAAATTTTGGATTATAATATTGTGATACACCAAGACGACTAGCACATCAGCATTATTCAGTGCTATAGGCGCATCAGTATATTCGGAATTGGAATTAATTCGAAAGACAAATGGAATTCACTATATTTCTGTACTTGCGATGAAATATTAAGGACTATACGGGATTTAATTCAATTCTATTAAAAAAATTTACTTTGTATTATAGAAAAGTTAATTATTTGTTAAACTTTACAAATCTTGTTGGAATTCTCTCTTTTATGTTACTTTGTTTAAGACCATATCGCAATAATTGTTTTAAATATAGCATAGCTCTCCATGATGTATGTCTCTGTTTTTGTTGAAATGATGTACAATGATCTTGTAAAGGAAAGAAATGTTCCTATAGTAAATTAGGCGGAATATAAAGTCGAATATTTACAGACATCAAATACTTAAATTTCTTCCTTCATCCTATCGCACTGCTTGAACTAATCCGATTTTTGCTGCTTGTTTTAAAATTATTATCATTGAAAGTAATATAACTATCTGAATACTTTCTGAATTATTTGGATATATCCTTCTTGATATATGTAACCAATAAACCTTTTTATTTTCTTCGCGATGTTATTCTTCATTACACCTTGTTTGGCCATATTTATATCTGATAGGAATTTATGAACAATTTAGATCAACTAGTACGGACAATGTTGTTTTTGCGTTTAACTGGTGGAATACTGGTATACCTTTTAAAAAATACAAATTTAACTCATTCTTGTTTTTGACATCATTTATATTTCTTTTGTTATTTTATATTCACTCTAATGCCTTTCCTCGTTCACTAGCTTTGATCCAGAGCTCAGCAGCTGCATCTAATTGTATTTGTGATTGGTGAAACAAAACCGTGAGTTCTGATTAGTGCGATACTTATTTAAAATAACATATATTTAATCACTGTTTTTGGTTTTCTAGTCACTGAATTTACATTTACTGAAGTAAAATTGAGGCGATGTGTGTATTATATTCGTCGTACTTAACAGTGTTAATTCAGTAATTAACTGGTTTAAAGTGCTGAAAATTCACACTGCTAAGAGATTTTGATGTGTTATTGTTTATAATAAAGATATTTATCCGGACAAAAAGGAAATATCGGAAATAATGAAATTTCGATCTAAGTTAACTTATCGCACTGATAAAAGACTTGCAGTGATAAAGCTCAAGGCACATGGAATTAAACTTGGCAAGATGATCTAACAAGGCATATATCACGAAAAAGGCTAAGATGTGCAAAAAATTATAAGCAAGATTTTGTCTGGACGCTTTGACGATTCAACAGAGATATTCATTAGACCTTAGTATTATTTACGTTGTGTCACCATTTGGGGCGTATCTCTATTTCTTACTTTACCTTAGCTTTACTATCTTTTAGCTTGAGAATGGAATATATATATATATATATATATATATATATATATATATATATATATATATATATATATATATATATATATATATATATATATATTGTTAAAGACATTTTGCATAACATTCAGATGAGGTTCAAAAGTTTCCTTCAGGGAATATAATTTCACGTTTAAGCTATAGACTGTAATCAAACTGCAGATAATCAGACTATATTTTTATGTGCTCAATATTGCTGGTTTACTGATGTTTCTAGTTTTCCCCTTTTATATCTTTTTCTATACGTTTCAAGACACCTATATACGTGAAAGAACGTGTATATAAAACACATACGTCTAAACTATTCTATATTTCAATAATTCAGAAGGCATGCGTTTGCATTCGTACGCATTAACGGTTTAGCTCTTCTAGACAAAATAAAAAATAATATATTCACAGAAATGTTTATCACATTTTTTAAAAAGGTACATCGAAAAGATTGAAAATAAGAAAATAGTTTCGACATGATAAAAATAATAAGAAGTCATTTACAAATAATGACCTTCGAAAGGTTTTGTGACCAGAAATTCAATTTAAGTTACAAAATTACATCTGAAATGTATATCATATTTAACCTGAAAAATATTGCTTCATGGCTAATTATGTTTATACTGCATTTTAATGAGCATGTGTTGAGACACTTTATCAAACGCGGATCTCTTTGTTCCTTGGGTTTAACTGTTGCAATTATGCTCGACACTCACAACCACAGAAGCATTCACACTATTTATGGCCCTCTGAAATTCTACTGACCCCCTTGTTGACTTGCTTTCCATCATTTCTCCGCTGTTTCACTTAAACTCACTTTACATCGCTCTAGGTACATCAAACCTTGCAGTCTTTTATGTCAGTATGAAGTATCACTTGATCTTCTAAAGCGAACAAATTTATATGGACTCCTATGGCTGTTGTTCAAAGCTCTCAACGTGTCTTTATAGCTTAGGTTCTACATAGTACTGTGTGCACTGTAGAATATATATACTTCAGCAGCGTAGTCTTAAAAGCAGAAGCCTGCTGTGTCATATTGGTCAAACTCAAAGGAGTGGAGGTAATTTAATGAACACATGCAGAGGCCTGTCATTCGTCACATGGTGCTATAAAACTCAATGATTTGTAACGCCACACGCATGGATCCCTATAACGCAAACTTGGATGACCAGTTTTCATTCCGTCTCATTTTCTTACTCAGATCCACTTTGAATTTCGACGATAATGCTATCGACGATAACGCTAAGGAGTTTGATGCCCTTTAGTACAAATGATCTATTATCTAGAATCATCAAGAACTTTAGATTTTTTCTGTTGGCTTCAGAAAACAGCACCTTCCTCAATCCTCTGATAGGAGGAAAACTGAAAGCATATGAATAGAACTGAACAGAAAGTAAAAATGGACTTTGCTTTGTTCATTCCTATGTTGCAAAATTTTCATGTATACAGAAATCTTAAGCTATGGAAAAAGAATAAATATGTTTAATGTTAATTAAATTGCATATTAATTCTGTCTCTGTCTGTCTGTCTATCTATCTATCTATCTATCTATCTATCTATCTATCTATCTATCTATCTATCTATCTATCTATCTATCTATCTATATATATATATATATATATATATATATATATCTATATATATATATATATATATATATATATATATATATATATATATATATATGTGTGTGTGTGTGTGTGTGTGTGTGTGTCTGTGTGTGTTCTTTTGACGTTCCTTTAAGTCAGCACTATTGTTATTGTGTATCCTTATTTATATACATATGTTCAAAATTAACATCGAATTCCAGTATGTGCAAAAGACGAACAATCTAAATCTTTAACTGAGGACTGTGAACATTTTTTAAAGTTGTTCTTTTTTCTGTGTACTGATACAACGGTTGGAATGACTTGGAAACATTGTTTTAAAATGTTCATGGTTACAACTGAAGATATCAAACATCAGGATCATCTTCTATACGTGAATATTTTTTGATTAAGGTAAGATAAGGAAAAATCAACAAAAATGTGGAAGTCACAAAGAGTAAAACTGAGTTAACGGAATCAATGTCAATATATACATAATAAAACATTACCGAATAATTGTTTAGTAATCCTTCGCTTTAAATTTAATCACTTAATGAACTGAAGGCCACGTCTTCTTTCTTCGGAATAAATCTGTGTAACTGAAATATTGTTTGTGCCAGTTTATACATATGGGATAATATTTTATAATTTGAGTATCGGTTTCATTAATTTATTTATTTTCGGAATGTGACAAGTTGTTTTCTGCATGTAACAAAATATCCACTAGCATTTAAATTTATCTGACTTATTCATGCCAGAAAAATAAGATTTAGGGCTCAATGACGGCAACCTATCTCCGCTACAGTTGCTAATGTTCCCAATGGAAATGACGGGCGCTATAAGTGTAATTAAACGATGCCATATTTTAACTTTCAACATTACTTTTAATAACTTTGTTGGATTTGCTTGACACGGAAACGGAAAGACAGATCTGAGAACTGGGCCACATTTAGACTATTCGTACCAACAAATTCACATCCCAAACCCCATAACTAATCTTTGGCTTGAAATTAAAGGTTCTTCAAAGGTACCTGATATATTACCATAATTCATACAAGTATTAGAACAATTTTATGAGACTTGGAAATTATTAAAATATTATTATCAGTATCAGAAGCTATAAAGCTTGAATCCAAAGATTTGTTTACTGCTCTGAGAATAAACTTGGACATTTGCTGAGGTATAAAGCAATGAAAAGTAGTTCATGGCTGTAACAAATACTTGAAACCTTCAGCAGATTCACTCTAATGTCGACATTTGTTACTTGCTTTAATTATAAAATATAACAAATTCATACTTATCGGCCATTGTATGTTTCCACGGACGAGTTCCTCTGTCTTTTAAGACCTATAATTATTCAGGTTTTGTGTTGTTCGCCAATGAATCTTGGATGAACGACATCTCTTCTCGTACTCTTTCACTGACTTTAAAATTTATATCAGTTATTGTTGTACTTGATATTTAATGCAAACGGTATACGTTTGAAAGCTCTCATATTATCACTCGTGAATAGGAGAATAAAAACACACACCCTCAGTGGCGCCAACCATATTTAGATGGCTGTTTAAAGCTACACCTTAGCAAATGTGCCATATTATTGCATTCCAGGTGAAATTTACTTGATAGTGTTTTAATAATATCAGTCCTTTGAAATATTTACTATAACTGGATAAACTTATGCAATTTTGTGGCACATTTCTTTTTACTGCTGTTAATAAACATACACAATTTGTGGAAATACCGCTACCGTTATTACGTCAATAATATGTAAGCTACAGTATAATTGCTGGTAACCTTATGTTCTACTATCGAAACTGTCTTGTTGCATGAAATTGCGATGTATGTGGTTTTTGGTAGCCAGGACCGACGAAAGTTTTTTTGCGTCCTGGGCAAACTATGGCTTTGGCGTTCCGCTCCAGCCCCAAAAGAGATTCACTTCTGTTGAGCTGAGCCTGGCTCGCCTTTTTCATACCACCGACCCAGTAGATAGCTTATATTTGAGTTTGACATATCGGGTATACACGCATGATTTTGTTTTAGTTCCTAAAAAAATATCACCAACTTTCAAAGAATAACGTGTTCTCACATACACGGTTAAATTTAAATATATGCATTTTTCTGACATTATATCTAAACGTCACTGAACAGGATGTGATACGTATTACACAAATCGTTCCTCCTTATTCCATTGTGGTTTAACAAAGGTATATTACTTACCCGATGAATTTTATGTAGAATACTAATGTGTGCTTATTAGAGAAAGTACGCTGGTTCTTGCGCGCAAGCAAAGCGATGGATGCCTAACTCCCAAACCCAGGTTCGAACCTCAGTAAGGGATGCATTAAAGATTCTCTACCTCAGGCGCTTCAAACTATAATTATTACGAGGTAAACGTGAAGACTGGAACATTGGCTCGATGTCCGCATCTATGATGAAACGCTGCGTTTTTAATTATTTTACAAATTACGTGAGTCAAATAACTCCACGGACCACGTGTTTGAGACCCATGCTCTAACCTGTATTATAATATTCATTCTCAATACAATTTCCCCTCACCTTATAACATATATCAAGCACAATTCAAGGATATAAAGTATTATTGTTATATCTACAGTAATAACGTATCAAGAAGAGAAAAACTAATATGTTAGCAAGTCTGCGGTGTATATGCTATGCAAGAGTGCATGGAACTAGGCTCTATCCTATTGAGGAAATATGCACTGACACGAAAAGAGTGTATATATATATATATATATATATATATATATATATATATATATATATATATATATATATATATATACACATATATATATATATATATATACACATATATATATATATATACATATATATATACATATATATATATATATATATATATATATATATATATATATATATATATATATATATATATATATATATATATATATATATATATATAATGTTTTCTTTACATTCATGACAATGTTTTGCTTCTCCTCCAGGTCAAGGAATTATGGGAAGTAATGAATGTCACGCGAAAAGTCCATAACCCATTTATCAGAGTTAAAATTAAGAAAGACAATTTGAAAAAAAAATTACAATGTTGACGGATGCATTTAAGTTAAAAACCAGTCAACAATAACATTAAAACATAACAAAAAGAACAATTTACGTTTTCATCCAAGAACATAAATAATTAATTATGATATAAGATTTAATGCTAGAACTTGGTTGTATCCCTTCATAAAAAGTTAGAATATTTCCGCAAAAGTTTGAAAGAAAAATAAAATGAAGATAATAGTCACTTTAAAAATCATAACTGACACTAAAATATAAATTTCTGTATAGCCTTTACAAAGCATTATATGTGATAAGTTAAATTATGAAAAACTTCATTGAACATTGGGAGTCTTCTGAACGTTCTTTGAATAGAATATTGTTAACACTAGCAAATATAATGAAAACATCTTGGAAAAAGGCGATACAGTCTGCATGCAGTTATATCAAGATGACCTTTTATCTAGCGTGCTATTATATGTTTAATTAATACATAATGCAAATAAGGAAAAATGTTTTCTTTAATTAAAAATATGATTTTTACATAAACTAGCACATACACCTACGAAAACATGCTTACACACACGCACGCACACACACACACACACACACACATACATACATACATACATACATACATACATACATACATACATACATACATACATACATACATACATACATACATACATACAGACATACATACATACATACATACATACATACATACATACATACATACATACATACATACATACATACATACATACATACATACATACATACATACATAATCAGGTGCAAAACTGAATTTAATGTGCTTAATGCAATGTTGAATTTTAAATGCCTAACGCAGTGTGGAATTTTAACTTCCAGCTACAGTATAAAATTTTATATACCTGACGCAGTGCAGAATTTTGTAATGTCTAATGCAGTGTAAAATTATAAATGCTGACTGCAATGCAAACTTTTATATGCCTAATGCAGTGTAAAATTTTATATGTTTAATTTAATTTAGAATTTTATGTCTAATGTAATGTGGAAATTCCCTTTGTTATCAAGCTTTCGCAAATTGCCAGATCATTTTCATCTTTAGTAAACAAATAATTATGACGTTTAACTGATGTTTTAAATTTTGAAGGGTTATTAATTAATGCAGGTATGCCTTCAAAAATCATATACTGAATTACATTTTGCATGTCCCATGTGAATGGTGTCTATACGTAAGTCTATATCAATAACATAATTACATTTAGAAACTCATTCTTGCTTTGGTACTGTAATAATGTTTGTACAGTATGCATTATATTCATCTTTAACTGTCATCTAGAACAGAGAATAGCATAACATATGTTTCAATAACAGAATCATTATTATGTTTGTGTAAAACGCTAATTTAACTAGCATTATCTGGGAATGTAAAGCTGTTCGTCAATTCCACGTTTAAAAAGCTGTAACTAACGAATTTTATCGTTCATAAACGATAAAACAGTACTTTATTAGTGTACTTGGCCTACAGCTGCCTCGCTAGGCATTAAGAGGTTAGTGTTAGGCCTGGTGTCAGGGTAATGTGACTAGGTGGGATATGATGGGATATGGGTGGGATAGGATGCTACATGTTTACGGCATAGTGCCCAAGTGCTAGACATCAATATAAACTGCTACATTGCAACCATCGTAGAGATATGACTGAAAATTGTTAAAGCTACTTAAAAAATCCAAATCACATACACGCACGCTATGTTACTTCGCCTACAGTTTAAAACATGATTTTAAGTTTCAGTTCTTTTACTCCATACAGGTTAATTCTTTGTGAATGCATACTTCGCCTACAGTTTACTACCTTTGGTTCAAAAACGGGTGTTTGACTGTCTACAGCCTAATAAAAATGTATTACGTGATGATGAGTATCAGTTGTTTTAGTCTACAACCTAGAACTTAGTGGACTCATACCAAGCCTACAGTTTAATTGATTGTGTTGAGTATCAGTTGTTTTAGTCTACAGCCTAATACTTAGTGGACTCATACCAAGCCTACAGTTTAATTGATTGTGTTTCGTATCAGTTGTTGGCAGTCTACAACCTAATACTTAGTGGACTCATACCAAGCCTACAGTTTAATTGATTGAGTTTCGTATCAGTTGTTGGCAGTCTACAACCTAATACTTAGTGGACTCATACCAAGGCTACAGTTTAAATGATTTTGTTTCGTATCAGTTGTTGACAGTCTACAACCTAATACTTAGTGGACTCATACCAAGCCTACAGTTTAATTGATTGTGTCTCGTATCAGTTGTTTTAGTCTATAGCCTAATACTTAGTGGACTCATACCAAGCCTACAGTTTAATTGATTGTGTTGAGTATCAGTTGTTGGCAGTCTACAACCTAATACTTAGTGGACTCATACCAAGCCTACAGTTTAATTGATTGTGTTGAGTATCAGTTGTTTTAGTCTACAGCCTAATACTTAGTGGACTCATACCAAGCCTACAGTTTAATTGATTGTGTTGAGTATCAGTTGTTGGCAGTCTACAACCTAATACTTAGTGGACTCATACCAAGCCTACAGTTTAATTGATTGTGTTTCGTATCAGTTGTTTTAGTCTACAGCCTAATATTTAGTGGACTCATACCAAGGCTACAGTTTAAATGATTTTGTTTCGTATCAGTTGTTGACAGTCTACAACCTAATACTTAGTGGACTCATACCAAGCCTACAGTTTATTTGATTGTGTTTCGTATCAGTTGTTTTAGTCTATAGCCTAATACTTAGTGGACTCATACCAAGCCTACAGTTTGATTGATTGTGTTGAGTATCAGTTATTGGCAGTCTACAACCTAATACTTAGTGGACTCATACCAAGCCTACAGTTTAATTGATTATGTTGAGTATCAGTTGTTTTAGTCTACAGCCTAATACTTAGTGGACTCATACCAAGCCTACAGTTTAATTGATTGAGTTTCGTATCAGTTGTTGGCAGTCTACAACCTAATACTTAGTGGACTCATACCAAGCCTACAGTTTAATTGATTGTGTTTTGTATCAGTTGTTTTAGTCTACAACCTAATACTTAGTGGACTCATACCAAGCCTACAGTTTAATTGATTGTGTTTCGTATCAGTTGTTTTAGTCTACAACCTAATACTTAGTGGACTCATACCAAGCCTACAGTTTAATTGATTGTGTTGAGTATCAGTTGTTTTAGTCTACAGCCTAATACTTAGTGGACTCATACCAAGCCTACAGTTTAATTGATTGTGTTGAGTATCAGTTGTTTTAGTCTACAGCCTAATACTTAGTGGACTCATACCAAGCCTACAGTTTCATTGATTATGTTGAGTATCAGTTGTTGACAGTCTACAACCTGATATTTAGTGGACTCATACCAAGGCTACAGTTTAATTGATTGTGTTTAGTATCAGTTGTTGACAGTCTACAACCTAATACTTAGTGGACTCATACCAAGGCTACAGTTTAATTGATTGTGTTTAGTATCAGTTGTTGACAGTCTACAGCCTAATACTTAGTGGACTCATCATACCAAACTTACAGTTTAATTGATTATGTTTAGCATCAGTTGTTTCAGTCTACAGCCTAATACGTAATGGGTGCATCCTGAGCTACATTCTACAAGATGATGTCGAGCGTCAGCTGTTTGCCAGCCAACAGTGCATTAATGATGTAGTGTCAAGTGTGATGAATGTGTAGGGAGACAGATCGACAAAGGTTCAAATAACTACGTGTGTTTAGCCTCAAGAACAAAAACTACCAGTATTCAGATGATATCTTTAGTGACCACTGGTCATTTGACTACTGCTCTTCGTCTCCTGGGCCAGCCAAGATGGAATGAAAGCGTAAAAGATATAATAAGGCTTTTATAGGGTGAGAAATAAAAGAAATGTATTGACCATTCCACCCTTGTTTGCATTTATATCATTTGAATGTAGAAGAAGTAGCTCAAAATACATAGGCATATAGTGTTCCCATATTTCAATCTAAACAAGACTTTATTAGCTTTTCTCTTGTTTATTTGAAAGTCAGAAACCGGAAATTTGCATAGCATGACATGATTTTTTGTCATAGAAGAAACCATATTAATTTCAATTGTTGAAAAATAAATGAAACAGCCAATGATATATTCAACGGATTCCTTTGTATCATATTAATTCTTTTTCGTCCGAATATTCCTTCGTCGCACGTTCTAACCTTTGCACACGACCTGCTTGTTGAATTTTCTTTTTAAGATTATCTTTGTTAGAGTCCAAGAGAGATGTCCACTTTGATGTTGGAAGAAACTTTATTATTCTTGGGTCTGATAAAATCCAGTTATGTGCATATAAAAGTTATATGCAAGTTGGAAATGAAGAATGATTGACGTATGGTGCTTTCCAAGATTGGAGAAATTGTTAAAAGGTACTTTGTACCCCGACGAAATTCTGTCATGATGTTAGAAGGTTTTCACCATAACGATCAGAACCTCTTAGAGGATTTTGAATTTAGGAAATTCGCTTTTAAAAATTAATGTAAATATTTTGACAGCTTTTTTAAACCCATGCAAGTCGTGTCTGGTTGAAATGTCACCTTTCTTTGAAGTTGTTATACAAAATTAAAATACCCATTTAAACTTTAAATCCACCTTTTGAAAGATTGAAGTGGAATATAGCAGATGTTCTGTCTTCGTTAGAACACTTACCTTGTTGAAATGTTTAAAGTTATTTCTGCCACTTTACAAGCAATATTTTAGAATACTACCCCGTACATATCTCATGAATCATTAGAATGGCAAAATTATGATCATCAAGAAACAACATATATATTTTCTAAAAACATTTTTAATTAATCATAATGTAAACAGATTAATGTTTAAGACATTAAATCTGTTACGAGAGAAACATGTACGAGCTGACATAGTTATTTTGCGTCCTGAAATAAACTTGAATGTTAATGGATCAAAACAAATTTGTAGTCAGCAATGAATCCTTGTCTTATACATGCAAGCTGGAAACAAACCAAAACTGTGTGTGCTTTTTCTACGTTCGTATTGATGACGTTATCTATTACATAATATTGAAGAAATGTAAAATACATCTTCAAACTGAATAATTACTTTGTAGAACATACTAAGAAAACGCCATTATAATTGTGAGAACATTAGTTGACATAAACTGGAATCATGGAGGTTATTTGCGTTCATGGATAAAATAGCATAGCTAGCAGATTTTTAAAGTTGAATTTTATGATGTATCTGCTTCTTTTTATTCTGTCATTACACTTGTAAATTTTGCATATTAAATTAACTATTCCAGAAAAGCTTGTTCAGTGCTGATGGAAAATGTGTACTTGACAAGAATGTCAATGAAAAACAATTAATTTCGATAGCTATTGGGTACTTGGCATTACTTAATAAGGGAGGCGACTCACGAAATCCAATAGATGTCTCTAGGACAAAGCACCAAAGTATCTACTGATAGGGTTCTCACATCGGAACCTTGGCTAGCGAAGATGGGCATTGAATGGTCTTGAATGGATACTCGGTCTTGAATTGATACTCGGTGTTCGTTTGAGATTTATCAGGATTCAGAATTGTTTGAAGCATGTGAGAAAACAATGGACAGAGGTATTTTGGTATAATAAAGGTTTTGCGACTCGCATTTTGCACAGAAAGATTAATGAGAAATAATCATTAGAGGAATTATGTTCGATTGCGTTTATTAAATAGCGACATCTTCAACACAGAATAACATTTTATCATAGAATAAGACAGTTTAATTGAAGCATTTTAACCACTGGCTCAATTGGTAGAGTGTCGGACTCGTGAAACAAAGGTCGCGGGTTTCACCCCATCCCAGGTCAACAAGCATCGGCTTCTTCAGTGTGTCCCGAGTAAGATATTTAGTTCTCATTTCCTTAGCGTGATAGAACCAATAATGTATTTACGGTGCCGTTAATCCCTACGGACCCACAAAGTCCCTACAGGGATTCAGTACAGTTAGTACTACTGTACATGGGTGTATGTGTAAACGTGAAAAAAAGTGTCGAAGACTGATATCATGATGTACAACTTTGCTGATGCGTTTGTTAGTAAACCAGTTTCTGTTACTTGAACAAGAAGTACACGCTTGAGAAAACATGATCAGAGAATATTTATCTCTTTACGGTATACGTGCTCGTAATCTATTCAATACAAAAGTTGCAGCCCTAACGACTTTGTAGAAAAGCCAAATTGGCGTTTGAAATTTGTAATTACTTGTTTGTAGTAACGCCTGTAATTCACACTCTATAAAGTGTCGTCGATCAAAATTTGTTACGAGTCATTAACAACTGTCTATTGTCTTTAGAATACTAAAGTTTAGGAAAAGTATTGGTGAATTAATACTTCGTGATGTCCATAAACGAGTGGGCAACCGTAAATACACTTTCATGAGTAGACACATTTGAACCCATCGAGTATTAATTAAATTAGCATACGTATATATCAGTTAATCTTACTATACAAACATCTACACAGTATCACCTTAATAAAATGACTTTTCCGTGGATTTATACGAAATAACGGGATGTTTATCTGAGTTTGTGCCGCTTTGCAATGGCGTCAACTGTGAGCGTGTACAAACGGTAATACACAGTTTGTTCAATGACTCAGTCCCTGCTCTAATACCGAATGCAACACTTTAGTTACAAGCTGTTTCACTGATAGTTTAGATTTAGAACCATTTCCTAGCGTTACACGAAAAACACGGATATATTTACTATGAGCATCTATCCAGAAAACAAACACTGGCACTTGTGTCTGTGAGATGATTAAAACAATGGTGCTTTGTTGTAGGACCAGACCACCCAAGTAGATTTGCTAAACTGGATAAAAAAATCTTTGTATTACCATTGCTAGATCGCTGTTAGGTCAAATTAAACTCTTACAGAAATGTATATGCACTCTTCGATATTTTCATCTCTATTAGATTCCTCAAACAAATGACAAATTATTAGGTCGGAGGATATATATATATATATATATATATATATATATATATATATATATATATATATATATATATATATATATATATATATATATATATATATATATATATATATATATATATATATATATATATATATATTCTTTGATATTTCAAGATAAATTATATAACCCGTAAAACACAGGATTCGTTTTAACGATAGAAGAGGCCCATGAATCGGTGATTACGCTAATCCATCTTAATAACATACAAGCCCCTGTTTTTCTTTCAGATAATGCCTCTAAGATTTTATATTGCATTGAAATAAAATAAATATTTTTAAAAAAATGATTGAATTAGAATATTCCAGAATTTATAACTACGTATTGGAATATTCCAGAATTTATAACTACGTTGCCACAGATCAGTACAGTCAGCCCCCATACCCCACATGCACTTAAGGTATTATCTATTCTGCTGGATTAAATATGCAGCTGTCTCAGATATCGACACCAAAGTTTGTTTGAAAAAGTAAATTAAGCCGACGCGACATTACATGGCATGACATTTAGACCAAATTCTGCATAAAGCACATCCCCGACAGGCCCAACATTTAGTATTATCCCTTGTCATTTTTGTATGTAAAAGTACACAAAGGCAAGCCGGCGTAAATGACAGCATTGATTAGATTTATGGACTGAGAACAGTCATAAATATTGTTATTTGGAGAACAGAGTCTCGTTATCTTGCAAAATCGATCAATTTTGTTATTAAATCAACCGAGCAGCGAGTTAAAGAGCTAAAGGAAAGGTTAGAAAGTCATCGGAGCGATCACTAACTTTCCATCGGGAGCAGCTGTATGTTTGACCTCGAAAACAATGGCCAACGTCAATCGTCCAGAACTAAAAGCTTCATCAAATACATGATCACTCCGTCCGTATTTGAGCTGAAATAAAGTCAGCCCTGAGCTTGAATTTCAAATCTGGCAGTCCAATTTCCATTTACTGTGCGACTAGTATCATTGGTTCATCCACCAGACAGCCGGTTAACCATCCGATCGACATACCTTTCTCTGTAAATATCTTTATGAAAATGTACTTAGCTTTCTGCATGAGTATTACTTCCAAGCGGAGAGATGAATATCAGATAAAAGCAAAGATCTATTTGTTTGCTGGGCTTTTATCTGTTTAGCCGTGCGGAGAAATATGTAGATATTGTCGTTATCGTGCAGAAGGCAAATGGTGGCCTTTAAGTGAGGTTGTATTAAAGACCCCAAACATCGCGAATACTTATGAATAAAGATACACAAATCCAGTCATTTTTAGTTTTGGTTTATAATTAGGTGCAAGATCATACTAGCATATATGATCGTGGCGTCCGTTTTTCGACGCCAAATTCGTTGCAGCATTTTGTCTTGTTTGTTTGCTTGAGAAGGAGAGCGGTGGGAATAACAGAATGGTTTTCCTATCCACGGGAGTTGTGGATCAAGAGGTACATATATAACTTTAAAATTAGTAGGTGAAACATGTAAATGAAAGAAACTTTAGTTTATTAGATAACGTATAGGTTGTAACTGCATAGTTTCATATATAACTTTTAAACTGCATATGCAATCAGACCCGAAAGGATTATATCTATTTCGGGGAAAAACGGCAACACTTACAGATTAATGCTTTTTGTTTATAATACCAATTTTTAATGGAAATGTTTTATTGGGGTCGGTAGTGAATATATACTACTAATACCACTACTGCTCCCGTTGCCGATAATACTACTACGACTATTTCATCTTCTTCTTCTTCTTCTTCTTCTTCTTCTTCTTCTTCTTCTTCTTCTTCTTCTTCTTCTTCTTCTTCTTCTTCTTCTTCTTCTTCTTCTTCTTCTTATTATTAAAGCTATAAAACGTGACTCATTTAGTCATGGACTAGTTTACCTTGAAAAAATATAATCGGAACCATACGAAAGATAATATTATAATATTAATTACTAATTTTTTA
>JAEAOA010001685.1:350000-530000 GCA_016746295.1 Potamilus streckersoni | reverse complement strand
TGTTGTTCTTAACGCCATTTTCAGCACACGATAGGCAATTCATGGCGGCCAGTATTAATGGTGGAGAAAGAAACCGGGAAATCACCGGAAAGAACCAGAAGCTACTGGCAAGCTTTCTCACATATCCACATTCGCCGAATCCTAGACTCGAACTCCCGCAGACAGAGGTGAGATGGCAGTGATCCGTAACGGACAGCCCTTTAGACCACTCGGCCACTCAGGGACCCCGCAACTTTAGGTGGGGAGGTTACGGACCAAGTCAATACGTTTATACGAGTTTAAGGACTAAGTTAATACAAGTACTGTATATAATCGCTAATAAGTTGGATCCAAATGAAAAACTGCACAGACCCATATTATGTTTTTCTAATTTGAAGAATGTTGTAAATGAAATTTTTAAAAATTACATCATATACTTCTGAAACAAAAGTGCTGAATGTTTAAACATGCCCCTTGAATAGGCGTATAATAAGACAAACGAAGAATAAAATGAGATCAGAAACAACTTGAATGTTCCCAGGCTTTGTATCTACCTCTTCAAATGCGACAGGTCAAAGATTCGTCAGTATTGGTAGAAATCGCAATGGGTGGTCGTCTTGTATCCATTTATATTTCTGGTATTCTTTCTATACCTTCCATTGGTTGAAACTGAATATCATAACAGGTTAATTATTCATTGGTGGGAGTCGGATAAACTGTTATATCATATAGTAGATGAAATCTCCTTGACTGAAATTCACGGTACCTGTTATCAAACAGGTATCTTACACATATTGTATCTGAGATAGCAGTTGGAACGTAAAACACTCGATGCCAAGGATTCATTGTCGACATAAGTTTGATCTGAACTAATATAATTAATTTAGTGCCACCCGCCATGTCACACACACACACACACACACACACACATACATACAGAGGCACGCAGGCATCTACTTTAGAAACTCGTGCATATTAAGTGTTACCATTGATAAAATTTAAACCATCTACTTGAATAGAAACTTGTTTACAATATTCAGGTTCTTTTACACTTAATTTTTTTCACCAGATCGTTCTTCAAAACCGTATTTATTTTCATTTATTTATACTGTGAGAAAGATATGTACTTTAAAAATATCAAGGCTTACCTGTAATACTTATTGACTGAAGATCGGTTTTACGATGTGTTATATTGTCATTTCACAGCAAAAACCATTTATGTAGAGACCAAAGATCTTATTAAAAAAATTTTCCGTTTAGTCGATTATGATGGTCTCAAGAAGGATGGTAATCGAAGAGAGATTTTAAACACCGAATATGATTTCCACTTTAGTTTAGAATTATAAATGAAAATTAATAGTTTAGCAGAGAGAGAGAGAGAGAGAGAGAGAGAGAGAGAGAGAGAGAGAGAGAGAGAGAGAGAGAGAGAGAGAGAGAGAGAGAGAGAGAGAGAGAGAACATGTACAAATACGCAAACAAAAATGACTGTTTTTCGGAAAACTAAAGGAACAAATACAGTTTTGATCTATATATCGAACAAGATTTATTGAGAAGATTTCAGTTATGATAACGTCGTCGACATCCGGATGATTTCCATAAACGAAACATTTTTGCATGCAGACTTCCAGTGTTGGTGAACTGAATCATACAATCCACATTAGTAGATAGAATTTACACATATTTAACTTTAATGTACAATGAGATGACGCATCAATATCTAAAACTTATCATTTTCGTTGTGTGGTTCAACTTGTAAGCTTTTATAGTCATATTTTATAATTGTGTGATCCATCAAAAGAAAACTTCGGGTTGTTTCTATTAATAACTGCACTTACAACTGAATAACTCTTTAAAAGATCAAATAAAAATACAAAAGAGAGGAAACATTAGGCTTTGCAAAACAGCCTGCTTTAAATCAGTCACGCAGGCTTTGTTGCCGAAAAACAGATAATATCTGAATAGAATAAACAAAATAGTGAAAGCATCGCATTTCTTCATTATACCTCATATATATATAAATATATATATATATATATATATATATATATATATATATATATATATATATATATATATATATATATATATATATATATATATATATATATATATATATATATATATATATATATTGTATATGATTTAATCAAAGGAACTCTAACGAGGAATGAATAAAACACGGAGTCAATTACAGCCTCGTCATTTGCAATATAGTTTGATAAGAAAAAACTTTCTGTCTCACGATATTGAAATGTTGTTACCGTGCTATCAATGCAGTCTGTGAAATTACGAAATAAACTATCGACATATGCGTCGCTTGCTTGTACTTTCTTTTTGGCACTAACCCATATCACGTAAAAAAAGCACGTCTACAATATATAAATAAGTTAGATCATTTTGTTTCAGAACACAGTCAAGCATTTTCTTTATAGTCGAGGTTATCCGATTTCAAAATTTCGATATAGATTGGCACCTATTGTCTTTACTAGAAAGACCACATACAGTCGTGGTGATAAATAATTTTACTCGAGTGACCTGGTCAGAGAAAGTAATAAGATCCATCCATTTGGAGAGAATTAAACATTTCAAAATTTATGTTTTATGTAATGCTCGATTGGTTACATTTATCCTCCTTTAAGTTAGCATAAAAGGGGCATATAAATATACATAAAACACAATGTGATCAAAATACAAAAGGGTCTCCCACATTCAGGTCCTATCTCGATTTAATTAGACGACCTTTCAGTCTGAATATCCTTTTGTCTGTGCCCTACATGTATATATATATATATATATATATATATACATACATACATACATACATACATACATACATACATACATACATACATACATACATACATACATACATACATACATACATACATACATACATACATACATACATACATACATACATACATACATACATACATACATACATACATACATACATACATACATACATACATACATACGAATTGCAATGATATATAAAATCAGAAAAAAATTGCATTTTTGGGAATGTTGTTTATTGCACATTCATTGATAGAGATAATGTAATGTTGGGAAATCCTTAATTTCTTATTATATTAAAACGTAAGGAGCAAATCGAATCTATGATTTTGAATTTTCATTTAATGAATGTTAATCCCTTCATTAGCTTTTAGAAGCTTTCAGAACGTACAGTGCGAAGTTCTACTTTCTGCGATTTGATATAAATTTTTATCACATAACTATTGTGCTATGGACGTTGATATATCCATATCGTACGGTTCATTATCACATTTTGGTACACTGTAAACATTGTTTATTAGGGTTCACATTTTTGATATGATGACATGTTAAAATATTACTAAATTTGATTCTGATTAGTCCTAATCAGCCAGTTAAATTCTTGCAATGTATTATCTTTACTGATTGGCTACGATGATGGAAAATATCTTCTTACCTCGCCTTCTGAAACTGCTTTCTTTTGCTCTTACTATCATTATCAATATGCAAAGAAGTAGAAGAAGCAGTGCGATCGTTGAAAAGGAGAAAGTCAGTATGAGTTGACAACATCCCAGCAAAATTGGTCCAAGCTGGGAAAAAACAATGATCAGCGCCCTCACAAGCATCTGCAACAAGATCTGGTTAAAAGGAGAATGGCCATCGCCGTGGACACAATTACTGATCATCACCATCCCCCAAAAAGGCAACTTGCAACAGTGACAAAACCACCGTACAATCAGTCTTATAAGCAAACAAACAGTCATGTTGAGGATACTGTAAAAAAAAGACTAAAGCCATAGGCTGAAACTATCATTGCTGAGGAGCAGGCAGGTTTCAGAGCAGGGCGCTGTATAACAGAGCAGACCTTCAACCTCAAGATATTGTGTGAGAAGTGCCTACAATACCAGCAAGATCGGTACAAATTCTTCGTTGTTTTCAAGGCATTTGACAGGGTATGGCAGGTGACCACGAGTCTGCAAAATCAATGCCATCCTCCTCACTGTAATAGAGCACTTTTATGACAAGGCTACCAGTGCAGTATATTTCAAGGGCAGAATAGGAGACTGGTTCAGAACGACAGTTGGAGTAAAACAAGGATGTCTGCTCTTTTCCACATCATTCAGCACCTTTCTGGAGAGAATCATGGCTGATGCACTTAAAAAGCATTAAGGGACAGTCAGTATTTGAGATAGAACAGTCACCAACTTACGTTTTGCTGATGACATTGATGGACCAGCAGGAAATGAGAGAAAAAAATAAATACATAAAAAACAACAGCTAGCTTAGTAGAGAGCCTTGACAAAACCTCGGCATCCGACGGCATGGAAATAAGTGCAGAAAAGACCAAACGGATCACCAAAAACACCAAGGGCATCAATACTAACATCAGGATCCAAGGTACGAAGCTAACAACAGTCCACGGCATCAAGTATTGGATGGAATTGTAATAGATGAAGGTTCGAAGACTTAAGTACTCTCCAGGATTGCGCAGACAACAACAGCACTGACAAAACTGCAGCCCATCTGGAACAACAAGAACATTACACTCAATTCAAAGGTCAGACTGATGTATTCACTTGTTATCTCCATATTTCTCTACGCCTGTGAATCATGGGCTATAAAAGCTGACTTAGAGAAAGGAATACATGCCACAGAGATAAGATGCTTCCGAAAGATCTTCGGCGTATCATACAAAGAACGTGTCACTAATGAAGAAATACGGCAATGGATCAGACAAGTCATTAGGCCAGTGATAAAATGTAAACTACAGTGGTATGGGCTTGTCTTACAATCATCAGGACTTGCCAAGACAATCCTGCAAGGCATTATACAAGGAAGAAGAAAGACGGACAGGCAGAAAAAGAGGTGGGAAGACAACATTTGAGTGTGGCTTCACATTGAGCAACTCACTGACTTCAAACTCCAAGTAAGAACGATGACGACAACAACAACAACAACACAGACAGCTGAGGAAACTGGTCAATTGATAAAGAGCGTGGGGAGTAGAGTGGCTGTTATACCTGTAACATGTAATCCAGCCTATATACAAGAGTGGCTTAATTGTTAACTTCTAGGAATAAGTAAATTGATCTATGTTCAAAGAAGGATGTATACATACATAGATCTCCAAGCCGAGAGAACCTTATCCAACCACAAGATATTTACGCAGTAAAATAGCTCAAACGAATGAATGTTTCTTATTATGTGATGTAATTCCGACCACAAAATTTGCTTTATATGTCTTCTGTAGTGTACTGTTTCAAATCAAATAATGCAGATATCCGGTCACAAATACATTGATGTAAATCTGGAATATCTAATCCACTATCATCCCTTTTCATGAATATTCAACAACTGGAATGCTTAGCAGCACAACTCGACACAATTTCGCAGTTAAACATTTCTCTAATCGAACACTAGTCAAACCATGCGACATCATAACGAACGTGTATAGACATTCTGTGTTGAAACATGCTATCTGAAAGAAATATTATTGAATTTATTTCTTGCCAAAATAATCTAAAAACTATTACTGGTTTTAGATCGTCCCTGAATCTTCCATTAGAGCCAGCACCTTTTTACGTGCATCAAATGGAAGGTGCAGTTTCTATGTAAATAAGATATGTTGCAAGAAATAAATCCTACGAATGGCCATCATTTAGGTATTTAGTAAAATACTCTACTCAGCCTTATGTTTGCTTTTATTGTTTTCGTTCAGTGGGCAATGACGAACAAGGTTAAAATGATTCTCTGTTTCTTAACGTACGAAAGAAGCACCAACTCCCACATTCCTTTAAAATGCGTTGACGATACATTTAGATGAAACTAAAACAGTATTTCCTTGCACAGATTTTGATAATGTGCTCAAATAATGTAAAACATTGATTCTGTGACTTGATTGAAACGTCAAGGTCACTAAAGACGGACAGTGATACATAGATAGATACTGCTTAAATTTATTGGAAGGAAAATTTCCATTCATTTTCTTAGATTATTCAAACCGTTTATAAGCATAACAAGTATTATAATTTTAACGGTCCAGGAATGGTTGGATATATTATATTTCAAAAACAAGTTTTAATGCATCACAGAATATTGTTATCATCTATCTATCTATCTATCTATCTATCTATCTATCTATCTATCTATCTATCTATCTATCTATCTATCTATCTATCTATCTATCTATCTATCTATCTATCTATCTATCTATCTATCTATCTTTCTATCTATCTATCTATCTATCTATCTATCTATCTATCTATCTATCTATCTATCTATCTATCTATCTATCTATCTATCTATCTATCTATCTATCCATCCATCCATCCATCCATCCATCCATCCATCCATGATATACGAATGAAACAAAAAATGGTAATGATGTATTATATATTTCATTACATAATGGAAACTTTTAAAGCTGAATTGTGACATCACAGAATATTTGTTTACTGGAAAGTCAGTAATACATGGAGATATCTTCGGTATTACTACATAGCCTATAACAATGTCGACTTGGTATATAATATGAGCATAAAACGCGAGAGACTTTTTATAATTACATTTATGATGACTTAGCAAGTATCGTAGGTTTATGGCCCAGACAAAACTGACATATTTTTTAGTTTTCAGAAGTCATTGTGCTCTTCAGCTGTGCTTCGATGGAAACCTGATCATAACTGACACGTGTTTAGAGTGAATACCTGATCGCAGTGGATAATAAATTATGAATTGGATTGACATAAATGCAAATTGCTTTAATCACAGTCGTCAGCTTGTTTATCATAGAAAATATACCTTTTATATTTTATGTTCATCCACAAGCAAACGCAAACACTATCAACGCGATTTTATACACGTCTATCCAACACAAGAACAAAATAGTTTAAACAACATATTTAAAGTTATATAATGTAAATGAACATTTCTATACTTGATTTAGCAAAATGAGTTAAATAGAATAATCAAAATGAACACTTCGGTACTTGATTTGGTAGTAGAGTTTACTGATAAAAATGATTTTGTAAGCATTTAAATTACTTGAATGGATAGGTCCCATAGAGCATTGTGACTCCTCACCAACACCTAATTGGATAAAAATTGCAATTGTCTCAGTTTGCACCATTCCAACATCCTACAGATTGAAAATCGTAAATAACCTGAATTCTGATGTCCGTAGAATGGCATATCAATTTGGTATCAATATTGTACAAAAGGTTTCAGTGCCTTTTGTGTGAAGAAACGTGTTAATAACACTAAAGTTGTTCTTTCTGTGGTGGGACAGACAAGATGGTACTAAACAAACATAAGACAATTCGTTTAAGGAAAATAAAAGTAGGTTTCAGAGACAGTCAGAAAATATATGCGTTACAAAACAAAAGTAGGTTTCATTCATACTATAGCTGACTATTATGAAAAGTGTGCCCAGTTCCTCCATTTACATGCTTGAGCATATCTATTGGCACGTACCGTTATATCTCTCTGCTGTTTCTGTAGAGGGTCGCATTTTGGTTGTGATTAAATAATTATATTCCCCGTTCCAGTGAAAGAATTCAATCGAAGTCTTTGAAGTGCTCAAGAAATATCTCATTAAGATTCCCATTCATTGTATATCTTAATCCGGTCTACCTTTAATTTTAGAAATAGCCCAATGTTTACTTAGGAAACCCGGAAAGTATAAAATGTCAACCGTAATTTATTTAAATTTGTTGAAATTGTTTTTAATTAAGCTTGTGTTTAGTGCCTAAAAGGCTGAGCACTCGATTAAAAAAATACAACGTTAGATGTGTGTTATGGTTTCCTCAGTAAGAAAACAACCTAACTATATGGGAACATTTCGCATGAAAATGGTACTATAAGGTGAAAATGGCATGTCGGCCTCGTGAGATAATATGTTGATGCATTCACATTAATTTCTGAGATAATAAAATACTTTCTGCTGTCGTTGATGAGATAAAATAGTTATAACACATTTAACGCATTCTCCTAATAGTAAAGCGGTTTTGATACGCCATTGTAGAGAAGTAGATACATCATACTGTTCATTGTGAAATGGGATAATAGATTATCTCAGGTAGTGATAAAGTTTACGTTATAACATCCCCCCAATTCTCCATTGTAAAACATGATAATTAAAAGATGTGCTTTCTGTCTGCCTGTTCGATAATAAAGATTAATTCAGGGATGATGTCAAAATATATTGAACACAGTTTGATAATAGTATCGGCAAAGGTACTCCTCAAGGTATAAAAAAAACTGGATAATTTGCTTTTATTTATTAAATGAGTCTTCAATATAAATTTGTGTTGGGCACAATAAACTAAAATATAATATAAAATAGCATAAAATGTATCACATAAATTTAAGTTCTTTTTGATTTGCCAAAACGTAATGCGCGGCAAATCTTTTCGTTTATCTTCTGTATATGAAAACCAAACGCGTATTATTGTTAATAAGTTTATGAGACAAATTGAAGAAACACTTTTAAAAACTTCCAGTTACTGAACATTATTCAGCGTTGTATACCTTGAACATCATAAATGATACCAGAAATTTAGACGGGGTGTATCCTGACAAATCTCAACACAAGAAATTAGTCCATAAAGTACAGTTTCATTTAAACTTAATTTTAATATAAGTTGTTTGGGATTTTGTTTTGGGTGCAATTATGTCAAAATTAATCAAGATGTTCTGTCTATAAAATCGAAAACAAATATAAAAAAGATTTGACGGAATTTGTGCTAGAAAAGAATCATCGACAGTTTTGGCTCGTTAGGTGTGAAATCTGAAGAAAATTGTAAGCAAGGGAAACGGACACTAAACGGCTTTGACTCATTATGTATGAAATCTGAAGAAAACAGTAAGCAAGGGAAACGGACACTACACACCTTCGACTTATTAGGTGTGAAATCTAAAAGGAATAGTAAGCAATGGGCTCTAGACGGCTTAGATTCATTTGCTATGACATCTGAAGGAAATTGTATTAAACTTTTTATACATGTTTTGACGATGACACTGTAATTTTGGGTACTGTCGAAAACTCTTTCCAACAAAATGTAGATATGCTTTACAAATATCAATACCAACACATTTTAAATGTACTTTACGAATATCCAGAGGTATGTAACTTGAGTATCAATTTCATAAAGACAGATTTTAAATTTTGGTACACGAAAAGCTGAAGAATCAAGCCTTGCAATGTATGAGAATGTAACTGATATTTGCGCTGAATGTGAATATTTATATATTATATTTTTCTCTAAAAATGGGAAATTTATTAAATCAATTAAATACAATGTTGACCAGCTTAGAAAGGCTCTATATATACTTTACCCCAAAATTTAGATGCTCCATGTTTCCAACAGACCAGTAATTTGGTATTTATTGGACCATAATATATTATATATTTTCTTCAAGAGCATAAATATCAAAATTATCGAAAATTAACAAAAGAAATTTTGATAAATATTTAAAATTGGGGGAAAAATCTCCTAAGTTCTTTTATTCGGAACAAAGAGGGGAAAACTATTGATATAATCATTAAATCTCGAATGATCGGATTTTGGATTTTCCATCGTCAATGGTAAACGTGTTGAGCTATCCAGACTAGTTCGCCAAATACTTGTTAAAGGGGACAATTCTAACGTTAATATGTATAAATGGATGAATAGTGTAAGTAACACTCTCAGAGACCACACCTCCCATATTATGAATTTTTAAATAATCCAAAAATAGAACAAAATTATAAAGACCATTCAAGATACCTTAGTCGCAATAGTTATTAAATCTGAAGGAAACTGTGTAGGCAAATGACCCTAGAAAGCTAAGACTCATTTGCTGACTGTTTGCTGTGCTGTTGAGCTACCCACCCAGGTGCAATTGCAATTGGACAGGTGCAATTGCAATTGTACCTGATTACATTTCACCAATCTAGCTGAATGTCTTACTTATTCTTACGAGTCTATGCTTTTACAATAAGGAACAGATAAGAATGAAGACAACAAGAGTTTACAATTTAACAAATAATTCATTTCCCTGGAATACAATGTGAAAATATGTGAAAAAAAGAACTTACGTTATTGCGTATTAAATCCTAAAATAATCTGAGAATTAAAGATACAAGTCCTAGTAATAAAAAGTCCTGAATAAAAAAATTCATTTCAAGTCCCAAAGAGATAAAAATTGACGGCGATGACGTGTCAGTTATGGTCTACGAAGTACTGATGTGTCAACAATCATCGGTTGAATCACATAAATATTATTCCATGTTTGAATTCAGTATACATTCCACTGAATATCTTTATCAAGAATTTTATCAGAGCACTTTTGTATTTCCAGCGAAAATAATCACTTGAATTAAATAATTTCAAGTAAATAACATTCAGTCAAACTGTTCACCAAACAAAAAACTTAAAGTTCTAGATGTTAAAGCACGACTGCTAAAATCCTCATGATCACAAGATAATATATTTCTCTGTTTGACCTCAGATCACAATTAGCATTTCTAAAAACAGCCATTTCCAAATGGAAACTAAGCTTATATGATTATCAATGGGGCTTTGTTTATTTACAACACAATAGCATACAAAATTTGTTTGTGAATCTCCAAAAACCTGAATCTGATCAACATATTTACTCCTTCTTCTTGTTTACCTGAATAATAACTTTGTTAAACGGTTTATACACATAAAAGATAATGTAGTTATTAACAGTTGTTTACATGAATGAAATAAAAATAAATAAAAAAATGTTAACCAGATCAGGCAGAAATTAACTCAATCTTGGACAAGGTCAAGTCCATCAAACAATGTTACACTGCAATAACATCCAATGAAATACAAAAATGTAAAGTTAACAAACATGCAAATTAAATATGCATACAATTTTATTTACTATAGTTATTAGTAATCAAGAACTGTAGTAAGCAGGTGCTCACAAGATAACCTTCATGTCTTTGACAAGTGTTACTGTGTGTAGGATTTGACATCTAAATACAGATTGTAGGTCACATCAACCCAGTATTGGTTTGTTACATAATTTATTTTCCATATGGACTCGGCATAAACTTTTGATGGTAATAGGTTAAAAAGTATTATTTTTGAACATAAGCTTCATTTTATGTAATGTTCAAATTCCTAGAGAATTGGCACTCATAAGCTCTTTTTGATGAAAAATGATTTTATTCTAAGATATATTCTTTGTGTAATTATGAGTCTAAAAGTGATATAACTTGAGTACCTACACCATCTTCAAAAAGTGTTCACATTCTGAAAATTATTCAAGTTCTAAGCTACATTCTCTGCGCATTCGTTTTATAATATTAAATGTCTCGGAACCTGAGCCAGGAAATAATTGCCACCAATTTATCATTCAAAGTAGGTTGCAGGTTTAGGCGTTACCACGGGCAACAGTGCAAGCAGATCTTTACTTTTACTTGTAGGAACCGACCTACTGACCATATTTTAAAACTCCTCATGGTACTACCCAGCAAACACACAACCTTTTTACAACGTTGCTGTTTGGTTCTATTTTGGTTACGTGGGAAATTAACGTTTTGGCAACGTTAATAAAACGTCACACATGAACATGATCTAAATTAGTCATCTGATCTAAAAAAAATAGTCAATTACAAATAGTATGTATATGCATTGATCCTGATAGAATTAACAAGAAATAATATATTTTTTACAAAGGTAATATATAACGTGTTTTCAGCGTTGTACTAACGTTGTGGTTAACTTTTTAGTGTCAGGGGAACAATCGTAGTTTCGTAGTTTATTCATTTTTATTTTCAAACTTAATAAATATAAGAGGGTTGCAACTTTTGCGGCAAAATATTTTACTTGTCTTTTTTTCTCTATTACAAACATGAGATAATGCCATTGCCTTGACAATTGTGATAAATTGGCGGCGTTCAAAACACACCAACCTCTTTCACTACGGTTCGTTGCTAGGGAATGGCCTCCGCGGTGTAATTTACCCAGTGTGGATAGATAGAAAGAAGAACGCAGATCACTTAACAAGTATATCGAAGAAATAAACACAACGAGCCCCCTTTCAATGAACAAATATAAAATTTAATCAGTACTCAAATAAAAAGACAATACAAATTTCTTTAAATGTAAAATTACTTTCAACGTTAATATACTATCTTCATTGCCAATGAGATCTGACCGTTGAGTGCAACGATGAGAGACTTCATCACCTATTTTATGCGGACATCAAGACTTTCGTTCGTCCCTGCTCTGCCGATCTTTGTCTAGCTGTTTGGTCTTGGACTCTTGTCCGTCGAACTCTGATTTAACAATCGTCTCTGATTTCGGCTTCGAATTTGCTCTGGTCCTGTGATTGGTTTAGGGATTTCGCAAGTGAATCAAGGAAAGCTGTTTCCTTCAATAAATAAAATGTTTCACGATAGACAATAGGTCACATTCCCAAGTATATTTATATTTTTACATTAATTCGGCTCAGAAAACAAAAGGCATAAATTCTGCCGCAGTAACTCTTTGCTACCTAACTGTTATGTTTACATAAACGGTCAATGCTTGTCCTGACCTTAATTCGGGTCACGCTAGGGATGGTCAATTAAATTCAACACAGCCGTATGAACCCGTATGTAACCCCCCATGACTTCTTTACCAATCTAGCAGTGTTAAGTTACATATGGCTTTAACCCTCAGATCTAACTATTCTAAAATAGTGTACTCGACCAATTAAATCTTACAAACTAGCATTTAGATATACACTTAAGTGATCAATTAAATATTACAAACTAGTATACGGATATACATGTAATGTTAGGTCATACTCATTCTAGACAGAGTTAATCCATACAACTATGAAATATTACCCATCATTCCTTAAGCTTAATTCATGGAGATTCCTAATCACTCCTAGGTATTAAAGATTCAATTACATGCAATCTTGTCAACTAATCTAATGCAATTTTAATTACATTCAATCTTGCCAATTCTCTAAATGAATTGATAATTAGGAAATCAAAGAATAAAATGTCATGACTAGCATTTCACTAAAATCCTGCAAAATGAAATCATACATACATACATACATCATATCAAGAATACATTTGCAAATAGATCAACAAATGAAATAACATTTTAATATCGGGAAACTAAGATTGGGTACCTTTTGCCGTTTTCTTTATTCGTTTCCACGAACCTCACGTATAGTCCGTCTCCTAACTGAGACATCTATCTGGCCCCTTACTCTATAACGAAAACGTATTTGTTACGAATTCAGAATGTAGAGTTGGTCTACTTCGCTGAGACAAAACTCCCGCTTTACTGCCAAATCACGAGATAACGTCTTTCACGTGTCTCCCGGAGTCGACCACTCTTTTCCAAAAAAGATTAAAGACTGCTGAATTTTCCTAAAGTAAAACCTTTAATTTCTTACAGAGTAACGCCCATAAATCCATATTAACCAATCGCAATAGACTGTTTCCTAAACCTGTTCCGTAGAATTTTTGGATTGAAAAGACAACTAAACAACTAATCATGCCGTAATTAACATTCCTTTGAACAATCATCTATGGCCAGCTCCCGCCCTTTACCCAGTCGATTTTGGGAAAGTGTCTTACGTCATTCTCTTGTACCATAGCATCTGACTCGGTCATGTTACGTCAGGTGGAACGAATTCCCTTTTGACTTTCAGAGATGAAATGAAAATAATCATCTAACTATCTCTAGCCCTTTCTACTTTAATTAAGTTGACTTTGATACAATTCCTTTAACCAAAGCTTCTAAGAGTTTTCAAAATTCGACACATCACAACAATATTCTACGTATCGACGAACCGAGGTCTAGCATATCCGTTACGGTAGTTGTTGCAGAGACAAATCTCCAGTTTCAAGCTAGTTTGAACTACGAAGGTATGAACTTTAAATAGTTAATATAAATTCACATTTTTGTTGCAAAAAGTAACGTTTGGTTATTGGTTGATGCCATTGTGCACATGTATACTGCTACGAGCTAGCGCGAGTCAGTGTCATTCCTTGATCACAATCTCATTTTCAAACAAAGAAAATGGGTCGACTATCGGCCAACATGTTCAGCTTATGAAATGACCTAACTGTTTGGCATATTTCTGTGACTTTTATCAGACTCGTATTAAGCAAATTATATTGTTACACGTACATTTTTGGAAAGAAAAATATCGAAGATAGTATAGGTTTGTGTGGTAAAATGCCGTCTATTAGGCTAACTTTTCCAATCAAGCGCTCTTGGGTTAAGAGTGTAAGATTTATCTTTCTTGACCAAAACATTTTTTTTTAAATAGAAAGTAATACAAATAGAAATCAATCACAACTGAAATTTAAATTAATTTATGTTAAAACATTGTCTACATATGCTGATATACTTAGATATGAAAAAATAAAATGCATCTTAAAGGTAATTAATTTTTGATAATTACTGACATGAATTACAGTTGTAAATAATGTAATATTGGCATGTTTTCAGTGATGATTATGTACATGAACGTTTTGCAATTAATAAACACAGCACATGTGAATAACATTTGTCATCAGCTATGTAGCATATTTATTAATTCATAAAATGGGAGAACTTATTTTCATTGGAGATTGATGGGTCTATGTTATTTGAGTGATTGGGGATTTGACTTAGATATAATCTTTTATTTCATTTACAATTCTCTAAATATAAGTAAATCAGTTATACACTGTACTTATGAATTTTATTCTAATTTACGGTAGTATAACTGTTTTATGTTACAAAATGTTTGGTAAATTTGTGGCAGTACAAAAATTGCATTTTGCAGCAGTTAAAAACATTTGTTCAATGCACATCCGACTCGTTACTTCAGTTGATCATAGTCTTGTCATCTTGTAGACATTATAAATGTTAGTGTTAAGTACTAACTTCATGAACATTGAGTCAACACCAAAATTTGTTTGGAAATGGAAGATTATGACATGAAATCATAAGTTTCTGTTGTTCAGACACATATTTCTGAACATTGTGAACATTAGTTAAATTATAGGTCATACAACATACTGTACAAGACTTGTGCATGTAAACAATATTTATAATGGGTTCTCTTTTCACTGATGTGTCTACTCTGTTCGTGACTATATTGGATTTTTGTATTTTCTTTTCTTAGGTATACCAGTGTCATCTCTAAGTCTGATTCCAAAACCATCCTCATCGAATGCAACATTACAGATACCAGTAATGAAAAAAATATACCCAGGAAGTAACAAAATACAGAATTACACTGACTGCAAATTTTATTTTTTTTTCAAATAAATTTTACAAAATAACAAGTATTTCACTTCATAAATAGTTTTCATTGTTACACCTGTTTACTATACAGATCTTTACAAGGTGTTAATAGCAATGATTTTGATCTTTCAAAACAGATGCTTATAGTATCATAAATCTCTTACAGATTTCCGGCTCAGTGTACTTATGAAACTGGACACAATTATTGAGAATCAGCAGACGCTGATGGCCCCCCTATGGAAAGCTTTAGTTAACACACTTGACCCAGACACATAATGTACAGAAGAAATGCTTGTTATGTAATGCCATGAGATTCAGTGGAGGAACTAGAGGGCGAGAGGATGGAGGAGAATCCGGAATTTGCCAAGATGATGGTAATTTGGGGCCTTTTTTCTCATATAAAACTGTTATCGTGTCTATAACCTTTATTTACTGTTGTAAACCTCAATATGCATCATACAAGTACTGGGGCACCTGCAGAATTATTTTTAATTGGTGGTGGATAACATGTAGTTTTACAGATCTAGGCGAAAACATGTTTAGAGATGAACATATACAGGGTTTAAGTACATATACAATGATAGATATTTTTTGGCTATTTTAATTCAGTCTTAGAGTGAATGTCATATATGAAGTTAAATGATTTGTGGTGGTTAATTTGTTTTATAATTGCTTTTAGTACATTGTGTTGCATAGTTGCTGTTGTCAAACTGTTTCAGGTTTGAGCAAACAAATTTGCATGCAAAATCCATGTAAAATACTATTAAACCATATGTTGTCAAATTATTGTTATTATTATTATTATTATTATTATTATTATTATTATTATTATTATTATTATTATTATTATTATTATTATTATTATTATTATTATTATTATTATTTTCAGATATAGTGTTGGAGCTCCTTTGATGTGTATAATATTGGGGATAGTGTTTGCAGGATGATGAAAAAGCTAGGAACAAAAAGACAGTGGTCAGAGTATAGCCTAAAAGGATGTAAAAGGAAAAACCATTTCAAGAGCTTCTGATATGCTGGCTTTTGATAAGTATGTATGACTTGATTTTCAGTTGTATGTTTTTCATGTGACTTGCCCGAGATTTGTAAATGAATTGATAAATTGCATGTTTCTTCACACACATATACTGCAATTACTTGTATTTGAAGTAACTTGAGACCAAATTTCAAAGTCTGTTTTATAAATACTCCATTATTTATTGCTGGTATTTAGAACAAAGAAATGTGTCCTTTGTTGTGAAACTTCTTTTAAAACATTGTGTTACTCTTGCAGAATCCTGCTTGAAAAATAATGGCAAAGCAAAAAATAATGAAACTGGAGAGGTCATATAGGAGACCCTAAAATATGCACCTAACCAATGACCTATGTATATGCTGTATATGCTGTGGCACAGATCCTTCAAATTGAAATTAACAAATAATTTATACTAAAGAATCACCCATAAAGGATGTCCACAAAACATACTAGAATACAAGCAGTAGGCCTAAAGCAGCTGTTCAACACAGAATATCATAACAGAATATACTAGTTTTCTGACATTCCCAAGGTCCTTTACACCCCTTTCCCCTTGTCTACATTTGACCAACCCTTCCCCCATTCTGTGTAGACATCCTTTATGGATAATCCTTAACGCTGGTTAATGCGACTTTTTAATATGTAAGCAGTGCTGAGATGATATTTGACTTTGTTTAAGCATTAAAATTATTTTTTAATTTGCAGGTACCTGAGGAGAAGAAACATAACCTTTAGAATGGAGGAGGAGACTGATACTGATTCCTAATCTTAATTAAATCTTGAAAATAAACAAAAAGTGATATTAAAATGTATATTGTATTGTTTCTTTGTTTTCTTCAGTTCTGTCTCTTTAAAACTACTGTCTGAACCTTCAGTGTGTAGATTCAGGGTTATTCCTAATCAGGTTAAAATCGTGTGATTTAACTGTCTACTTTTACTTTACACCCAGTAAAAAAAAATATCCCCATAGGGGTAGGTCCTCCAAAAACCCAGCCTACTTTGTCAACTCACCTGTCCCATTTAAATATAATGGAAGGCCCTGCTGTAATAGCTTTTTAGAAAAAGTACCCAGCAAGATGATTTGATACTATGAACAAAAAGCAATGTTTGTATATAAACCATGTTAGAAAACCTTCACACTTGCACTGAAACTGATTGCATACTTCAGAATGGACATACTATATATTTATATTAAATATGTATTGTTCTTAATTTTATTATTCTGTTTCAGTGTATGTACAGCTAAATAAAAATTCTAGACTATATTGTAAGGAGTGCATTTTTATATGTGCTACTTTAAACTAAATTTTTTATAGCTGACACATAGCGTTGCATGCTGAGTGCCAATTTGTACAATGTTGGAACAATTAGTGTACCCTGGCATATTATTATTATTATTATTATTATTATTATTATTATTATTATTATTATTATTATTATTATTATTATTATTATTATTATTATTATTATTATTATTGTCGAATGATTGGTAATGTTTGATTTGTCGAATATAAAGTTGATGCAGAACTGACAGCTGATAGGTGGCAATGGCAGTCTTGAAATTCCTGCTATTGCAACTCCTAGATGGATGGCAATGTTAACATTTTTGCAGTGTTTTCGATTTGGACATTCTTGTCAGCTGTGGGAAATGTGAGATTCAGAAACACAATCAGCCTTCATATGATTTCCATATAGATTTGCAATGTTGTGAAAATGTTGTCGGAAGGGTTGTTTTATAACATTAAACAACAACGTTGTAGCAACGTTCCAGCTAGTTCACCAAATCACGTTGCCACAACGTTATATGACAACGTTGCCACAACCTTACTGCAACATTGCTGCAACGTAGTTGCAACGTGGAATTGTTAGCTGGGTATGTAATTGACCGTACCAGCTTACTTGCACTACTAAATGGATACAAACGTTTAGTAATTATCAATAAATTCAGGAAAGTAGGATAAAATGACATTTCTGCGTGAAATGTTTTCATCAGAAGATTCACACGATGTGCAAGTTTTATGTTAGTATATCTAATGTATACGAACACCCGAGGCAAGAAGGACGGGCACAGAATTTAAACAGTTTTAATGAATTATTGAAATTTGCTCACATCAGTCTAGCTCTGATGAGCAACACACGTCCATCATAAGGTGCCATTTAGTCCAAGTTTGGTGGCATTAGACAAAATTCAGTGAATTTAGAGCCCAGACTGAATTTTTGAAGTTGCTTGTATCTCGAGAAATTAAATTCTGGAAAATAGGTCATAGTGACCCATTTTTGTGCACAATACATGATCATTCCACATTCTTCCATAGTGCAAATGTGATGTTACCAAGTAGAGCGCTATATGACAAGGAAGACAAATAGACAAAGTAAATCACACATACCATTTGCTTATTGATAAGACCTTAGAAAAGGACATATTTTGAATCATGGCTATTCCTTGAAAACAAAAGCAAATATATGTAGCCCAAGTGGACATGCTTTATCTCACCGGTCTCACACAGAACTAAGGCACGGAAAAGTAGAAACGGCAATATAGTTCACTGTCTGAGTAGAATATTGTTACCATCAGGGTAGGATATGCCTAAGTAACATTTTGTAACATGCCATGCAATAATATATTTTAATGAGGTAACTTTGTCAAAAGTAAACAAAAATATTCCAAATCTATATGTTCAGTATGAGGTAGGATGAAGAATTATTGGGGTGGGTAGGATAGTGTTAATTTCAAATCTGTTGTTGAAATATATCTTACATTTGATTGGGATTACATGTATACAGTTACCTTTTTAACAAACTGTTATTATAGTTCGAATCAATGCATAACAGGATTCATCATGCTCTTAACTCGCCTACCCCACTCCCTTTATAAGTTATTTTCCTTTACAAGGGTCTTATCATCAACATGGAATGATCAAAGCCTTCAAAAGTATGATGGCCTGCTTAATAATTATCATATAACATATTATTGACTTTATCATATTACAATATGAAGTAATATTGAGAAAGATGAAATCAGTTTGTGGGCATTCTTCATAAGAAAGTGGCTGCGGACATGAGATTGCATTTTCATCATGGGATCTGGTTAATCATATTTATTTAAAAATAAATGTATTACCAGAAAGGTTACACAATTGATATAAACTTATTTATTTATTTATTTAGTTATTTATTTATTTATTTATTTATTTATTTATTTATTTATTTATTTATTTATTTATTATTGTTTTGTGCAGTTAGCGTATAGAACATATAACTATTTTCTTTGTGTCGCAATGAACGATGGGAAATCTGCTATTCTTTATTTTGTGAAAAAGAGATTTAACAAATATGATAGCTATTTCAACGATACCATTAGAACTTTACCAAATATGAATGAAGCCAAACATTGGTATGCCAAAATCTCTAAATTCTATTATATGTTCGTATGTCCGAGATGTATAGAAAGTCACCCTGAGAACATCTCGCAAGCAAGATCCAAAAAGCCTGTATACACAATTAAGACGTACGCATTTTAAGTATCATTGAGGTCCTCTTTGGCTATACAAGAGAAAATAATTTTCTTACATTAGTACCAAATACCAAAAACATTGTCGTCATCATGGAATGAGTTCAGATCACGAGCAGACAATGAGAGAATTTATCTTATTTCTGACGTCCAGCAAAAAAAAAACCAACATTCACTCCAGTATCCAAAACTATCAATGCATTCCACTTTTATCTTGTAAAAATACACATTCTTCCAAGACACAGTGTCATGAATCGGAACTGGTTTCGTTTAGTTCTTTTCAACTGTCCCGCATTTACAAAACTCACCACGGTTAGTCCGTACTCACACGCAGCATTGTCTTCGTAGTATAAAGTATATCTTTTTATTATGGTAAAATTTTATCAATGACCGTAAATTTAATAATTATAGATTACTACATTTGTATGGGAAAATATGAACGAGTTTTTCGGATGGATATACTGCACGACCTTGGAAGTGCAGTATATCCTTCCGACAAAACGAGTTCATATTTTCCCATACAAATACAGTTACCTTTTTATTAGATGCTCATTTTATTGTTCTTCCCAAGGCTTAAATATATAAAGTAACTAAATGTATGCCGTATTCCAATCAAAATACACAGGCGCTGATGCATTATTACACAACAACATTTTTATGAGCGCGTAACTCCGCCCAGATAAATTTGAAGTTGGTTGCGCGCTAGACGTACGTTTCGAAAGAAAATAGCGTTTGGTATACTTAAAACTGAAATTTGGAGTAATATTGTTATTGAATACGCATGACAACAACTTTTCCATTTGATCTGGAATGAATACATTTTGGCATGTTTGTCTATTCAACGCTTTTTTGCGATTATGGTCTGGATTTATCTACATGAAGTAACTTGCATCGGATTGCAGCAGCGTCTGCCAGTTTTATCGTATTGAAGTGTGTTGACATCGACATGCGTGTTTCTGTTCTGTATAGAATGATTCAGATCATAATGTGGGAAAATTAGGATGCTGTGAATTTAATGTTTATTTCATTTTGAGTTCAGTAAGTAGTATGTAACTGCATTTAGAATATAAAACTCAAAATTGCAGTTTCGAAATGTGTAATCAACCTTGAGAACCCATGACATGGCTCATGTTATTCGGATTTGCAGAACTACGAAAGTATATTTGTGAGGAAATTCAGGATGAAAAATTGTTAGCATTTTTTCTTTCATTTTAATTACCAACAAATAAATGCAGTTTAATGTGTTATAACTTGCGTGTTATGTAAAGGACCATGTACGGCGTCTATAGCTAGCCAAAATGTGAAACATTGTATCAAACAAATTAATGCGGAATGTGTCAAAGCAGCTTATAAGTGTCAGTCTATGAAACATTTGCTGGTATGTGGTAGTCCATAAAATATCTGCTTTGTTCATTCATAAAAAATTGTTTACGTTTGAAAATAGTAACTTTATTCACGTTCATTAAGTATGAATTGAGCGCAAGGAGTGTAATATGAAGGTGTGCAATATCGGTAAATACTGAACGATTCTGACAATGTAAAGTTAACAGAGAAAGAAATTAGTGTATAATAATTTAAGATATTAGATGTGTAAATTTTGTAGGATCCATCACAAGGAACTAAGATATGTGTTTATAGTTATCAATAATAAAATTAAAAAACCCTTTCTACTAATTTAGGATTATTTCCCATTGCACAGGTCGATCCAATGGAAATTAAGAAGATTTAAATTCTTTACCATTGGATGCGCTAGGTCAAGTGGGTTATTTCCCTATTTGGGATTTTTGTTGAATGTCAAGTACGTAGTAGCAGCAAAATGCGTTTGAACCTCATATTTTTGTATATAATTGAGTGGGGCTGGACAGTCTTAGTTAATCTTTTTTGTATATTCTTGTTGTAACATCAAGTCTGCAGACTATTTAATGTTGTGTTTATTATATTAGTTGAGAGGAAACATTTGTTTAGATCATTGATTGGAACTACAATGGGCTCATTGGACTAAAATATTCATTTGTGACTTTTATCAATTATTCAAAGGATTTCTTGACAATGTAATTTTGATACATCAAGACTGTTGATAGATCAGTGCAGTCGAGGATTTGAAACATTTGATTCTTTTGGATTTGAATAGAACGTTGTAGAATTAATTTGTATTCTATTCGTAATTCTGTAAGGTCCTCTTACATTTTCATTTTATAACCTTTATAATTAAATTATTTGTTACGTTTTACAAATCTAGTTGGTTTTTCTTGTTTCTGTCACTTAGTTTATGACCATAGAGTTGCGACGGCATTAAGCATATTTATTAAATTGGCACAAGACATAACATATATATTTAACAGACATCTCTTTTTAAATGCATTATTACTTTGAAAGCCCCGGTATTTATTTTTATTTATAAGTTTTCAAATTTATTTTGTAAATACCGAGTCTAACCCACTTTTTGATGAGAATAAATGATGACACGAAAAAGAAACATGAAAACAAGATATCTAAAGATTCTTGTGAAGGTGTGTAACATCAGCTCAGAAATAAGCAGACATATGCATACTTCATGCAATAAACATTTTTTAAAAGCAATCCAAACAGTACTATATCGTTCATTGTTAATCATCAAACATTTATAGAAAAGTAGGAATTGATTTGAGATGATCTGTCAAGTTTTGAAACTGTACGAGATCTAATCCTGTGCAACTTTTCACGCACCTGCAAGGCTACATGCTAATAAAGTATAAGGAATAAACTGAAAGGTCAAAAGCAAGTGAAGAACGTGTAACAATCAAGAAGATGACAACAATAAGTATATTTTAAATCACGTCGACAATTCGGAAACCAGTTATACCATATTTTAGGACTATAACATATTTGTGCTATCTGAAAATATCTTTTATTGTTTATTTGTTGCTGGCCCTTTTTATGTGTGTAATCTTGGCAAAGTTCTGATACATTTCTGATATAATTTCATATAATTACTCATGAATTCTGTATCTTACTTGTTTCTCATTTTCTTTTAAAAACTGCTTCATCTATAAATCCCTCCCTGAAAAAGAGCAAATGAAACAAAAGATGAAATGTGTATAAACTGAAGAGTAATTTGAAGCACAAAGATAACAGTAATTCAAAAGTTTTAGAACATGCTGGGATACTTCAGTTTCTAAGGAAAATCATATTTACTATGATGCGTAATCACTGTGTGGCATTAGCTGTCTGTATCGAATGAAAGAGTAAGGATCATATTGGATCATAACACTTAGCAAAGCGATGGCCATCATTTTGGCTGTGAGACTTCAGATATTATCGTGTCAATATAATATATGAAAGTAAGGACCATTATGAAATGTATGGGCAGAATCTGCCGCCCAGGTGGTACAGATATAAAACACTTTCATCTCTGACTCATGGGCTATTACGTCATTACCGTTTACGTGTCTATTTACCTTTGTAAGTACAGAAACATTTTTGAAATGATAATTTTTGCTTGGGAAAAGATACAAAATATACAAAAGTTATATATCAGTATGAACGATTCATAATTGTAATGAACAATTTGACACAATCAACGACCGCTCAAGTAGCAATTTTCAAACCTGGCATTCCACTTCAGATTTATATTATACAAGAAAGAATGCAGTATTATGTGACACGCGAGAAATCAAAACTGCCAACAGTTAATTTTAATTAAATGGAAGGGGTGGGGTGAGTACGATAATGGTTCTTGTTCAACCTAGTATATTTGCAGTAAAAAAATCATGCCCTGACAATTATGTATCTCATCAATACATTACTCTAAACGAACATAAGCATCATTTTAGACGGAAGGATAGCTAATGCGTAAATATCACGTATATCATATGTTAACAATAGTAATACAGACTAAGTTAAATTACCGCCATTGCGATAACATCGCGAAGCATCTGATTAATTCGGTACGCAGTGTCCCGCAAAATACAAGTCTCCGATCTACACCCTTAAATGTAAATTGCAGATTGCTTTTAGTAGATTTATAAATATTAAAATTACTGTAACTATTTAAAACCAGCATAACTGGATGTCTTTCAAGCGGATCAAACATTATGCAAATTGATTTAATCAAAAACATTGCTGCTTGCAAAACTATATGTGAAGGTTACATCAATCTGAAATTCAGTCACTCGCAAAAACTGAGACTTCGTATGTAATTAACGAAAGTGATAATGAAATTACTTAAAATCTATAAAAAAAAAAGCAGACGTTAACGCAAACATGCGAATGAAGAGATACAGTGAACAAAAAGAACACACATATTTGACATGGCGAGATATTAGAGCAAAAATAAATATTCACTTTCGATCGTTCTGCTAAAGTCAATGTATTTTTCATCCACTTATACTACAATCATTTTAGACGTGCAATTATTTTCTCACATAATGTCATTTTACATCACATGCAGTTGATCTGAATGGCATCTGTTGAATGAGGGTGGAAAAAGAAGAATACGAGTGTTTATATTTAAATTGTCGGGAAATCTTTTTGCCGGGATATAAACCATTATTGATCAAATGCTTCAAATATACAATGCATAAGTCTTTTTCAAGCTTTGTTTTACATAAAAAATTGTGTGTGTGTGTGTGTGTGTGTGTGTGAGAGAGAGAGAGAGAGAGAGAGAGAGAGAGAGAAACTCAAACGGGAAATCAACAGTGACTTAAACGTCGAACATATTTCATTTTTGTATTCAAAACAATATTCACAACATCCACTTTTCATTTCTACCTATTCCTGAAACCCCCACCCGCCCACAGCCCACCCAGCCCACCCAAACCCCAGCCCACCCTACCCAACTAACCCCGATCCCACCCCCACCTCACCCCACACCCCAAAAAACCAGCAAATAAGGCTGCAATATGGATAAGGACATGTGTGCCTGTCATTGGCAAACGGCTTTCATAGATATTCACCCCAAGAAACATACTCCACCAACCAGGTCGAAATGTAACGATTCGTTTTAATTAATGCAGGGAGGGGCCCCGAGTGGTCGAGTGGTCTAAAGCGCTGTCCGTTACGGATCACTGCCATCTCACATCGTGGAGTGATTCTTTCTTGTGATTTCCCGGTTTCTTCTACCATTAATACTGGCCGCCATGAATAGCCTATTGTGAACTGAAAAATGGCGTTAAGCCCAACAACAACAACAACAACAACAACAACAGCAACAACAACAATTAATGCAGGGGCCCCGAGTGGCCGAGTGATCTAAAGCGCTGACCGTTACAGATCACTGACATCTCACCTCTGTCTGCGTGAGTTAGAGTCTAGACTCGGCTAACGTGGGTAAATGAGAAATCCTGCCAGTAGCTTCTCGTGGGTCGGTGGTTATTCCCTGGGTTTTCCAGGGCTCTTCCTCCACCATTAATACTGGCCGCCATATGTAGCCTATCTTGTGCTGAAAATGGTGGTAAACCTACAACAACAACAACATAATTAATACAAATTGTCCCTTGATCACTTCGCCAAGCTCTCAACTAAGGAGTAACTCCATTTTCTTTTCTCGTTACAGGCAAAATACAAATGACATAGTATTAGATGTAGGCGATAACCCTGCATGGATCAGACACAGCGAGACGTTTTTGTTGCAGGCAAAATGGCAATCGTCTAGCATTAGTTAAAAGTGAGGAGATTACAATCAATAGACACAACCAGTTGTTGGAATCGTGATTCCGCCAGTAAGAGACACATCCAGTTTTAGTTTCAGACAAGATTTACACAACTTTCCTTTAGTATAAAGCGAGTACCCTTTCAACAGGAGACACATCCAGTTGTTTAAATTGCAGGCAAATTATAAATGACTTAGCATTAATTAAAAGCCATAACCTTGTCAACATAAGATATATTCATATTTTATTTCTTTTCAGCCGTGGAAGTGTGGTCGCATTATACTTTTTGAAGTATTGGAAACAGGAGAATTGTTGTTGTTGTTATTGTTCTTGTTGTTCAAGGGTTTAACGCCATTTTTTTCAGCAAAAGATAGGATATACATGGCAGTCAGTATAAATAGTGGAGGAAGAATCTTGGAAAACCCCAGAAAGAACCACCGACCTCCCCCCCCCCCGAGAAGCTACCGGCAAGATTTCTCACAAAAACACATTGGCCGAGCCCGAGACTCGAAACCACGCAGACAGAGGTGAGAAACAGGAGAAACCGCTGATAAAACAGTGATCTCGGGTAGACAGCTACCAACCCGTCCATTTGCCAAAAATGAGGAGCGTTTCCACGGCAACAAATGAGCAAATCGATTGCGTTAAGACGTGGATTTGAGATATTCAGAGTTCGGCTTTTAAAGCAATCGTCCTTGAGAGTTGTAGCTGTTTCAAAGGACAGTAATGGTTCGGACAAACGGAAAATTCTGATATTTGGGTCTGGAATAACTGAGATAATTTGATGGCATCACGTGTCTCAGTATTATCTAAAGAACAGACAATGCTAAACAAATGCACCAGCCATCCTTACTAGCAAAACGCGATTTTTAAACCTAATCATGTACTCAACTCAAACAATTTAATAAAACGAAATGAAAGTCTGAAATGTTGCAAAATGTTCTCGAAATTAGGATGGACTGGCTTAAAATGCTGAACCAAGAACCATTTAAATGAAAACAAATGACTTGCATTTGTGTTTCACCGAGCTTTATCCTATTTCTTGTAACAAATATTGTATATTTAAGAAGTGCCCGAAAACTTAGGAACTTTCACTTCTGTTCTGGATTACAAGAAGTCAGGAAATCTTTGAATGAAACTCTAGCAATAATCGTTCTTATGATTGGGCAAGATTCATCATACCTGACATATGATTGAACTCAAACCCATCACCAGCTGAAAAGAACCCCAGTACATAGCTTTCTGCTTTTACTAATGAACCAGAAGATATAATAGAAAAATAGAACAAAGGTAAATCATAATTTAGACTCTTTAAAAGTAGTAGCCTACCGGAAACCAAAAAGCCTCAAGGACATCCTAGTCAGGGCAAAGCTAACGCCAATCACTACTAGTCAAGACCAACCTAGTCAATCTGGACCCTGTGGCGATAAAATATACAAAACCTGTCAACATATGACATTCACTAGCACAGTGACTACATAAAATCTAAACATACATGGTCCAAACAAAACGTGCAAAAGAGAGAATGTTATTTATATCATCACACGTAAGATCTGTAGCCTTCAGTACGTTGGAGAAACTGAAAAGCTACACAAAAGGATAAACCTTCATCGATCACATTGGATGACAAAGAAGCTATACAGAAGCCCGGTCACAGAACGCCTTCTTCTCCCCTGGCCACACTTTCAATGATATAATACTTATCTCATTTGCTAACAACCGCAGCTGGAATTTTGAAACCAGAAAAGGAAAGGAATCTTACTGGATACGCTGTCATAGAACATTGCAACCGAACGATCTAAACCAGGAAGACTAAAAAAAAGAAAGCTATGCCCAAGTATAATTAGTCTTTGTAGCAGATAGTTTCTTTTCTAACTTTTCTAAATCTTCTTAGTATCATTTAATTACTACTAAAAGAAAAAAATAAAAGGTATAGAATCAAATATCAAGGATATAATCTGCATTACATAAATGTACACAAAGTAATAGATTTCGTTTTGGCTCAGATTTTTAGTGAATTATAAACATTTTCAGTATTAGCAACAAGACTATACAGGCTGGTTGAGACAATGTATCTATAGGTTTAACTCATGTAGAGACAGCCATTTAGAGTTTTATAAACAACGATTTTTATGTTTATTTGTTTGTTTTGTATATATTTTGTGCATGTCTTTGAAAAAGACACATTAAGAGTCGAAAGCGCTCAGGCTAGTTAGTTACTAGTTTCGCACTGTTCGTCGTCAGTTTATTGCATCTATCTTAACCAATCCCTGACACACATGATCACTTGCTGGAACCAATGCGCTGGAAAGGGTTGTTATTCGCCATATGATTAGTATTGTGTGTGTTTGTTTAGTACCATTTTGGTGCTGTATTTTTCCAACGATTTCATTCTTCCTAAGTATATGTTGATTATGGAAGGTTGCTACATGTACGATAGAGGTTACGTGAACGTGAAAGTACGGATTACTTCAAGATTTTCTTTCTCAAGAATATAGCTTTGTTTTCTTTAGTTTTCTTTTACTGTACTTGAAAGACAATGTAGTACTGAACAAAGTGTAATTTGTCATAATTTGACATTAAACTTATATTTGTCCTCACATCGAAAGAGTCTCTCTCTCTCTCTCTCTCTCTCTCTCTCTCTCTCTCTCTCTCTCTCTCTCTCTCTCTCTCTCTCTCTCTCTCTCTCTCTCTCTCTCTCTCTGTGAAGTGTATCAGCACAGTACTTAGAACTCCTCTAAGCATAATTAAAGCCTCGGTGCTGCAGCACTTCAGTATATTAATATAATTGATTTTATCGCAAACCTATCAAGATGACTGGTCTTCATCAAAGGAACTGCTCTTGACATAAATGCAATGTTTTCTTATTCGAAGAACTGCTAATAAGCTTTTACTTGCATAGCTCTTGTATTCCTGGGGTAATTCCCGTAAACAGGTGCATACTAATTATTTTGGTTAACTTTCGGAACATAACTGATGATACTATAGATCAATATCAATACATCAAAGGGAATCAAAACCCATATATAAAATCTGAATGAATTACGAGACCCGTAATAGTTCGAGCAGAATCATTTATATGAAATGTCATTTACACATAAATTAGACATAAATATTTCTCAGGACTAAGGAATACACCGGTTCATATATAATTGAAATTTTGTCAATAGATGTCAAATATTCTATAATAAGACGTTTAGTAATCAAATATTACCAGGTATAATTTTATGTATTTTACTTATGGTGAAAAGGTAACATATTAGAAGCTGGTTCATTGAGATGTTTAAATATACATTTTTTTTGTCTTATTGAATTGATATCTCTCTCTCTCTCTGTGATAGATAGATAGATAGATAGATAGATAGATAGATAGATAGATAGATAGATAGATAGATAGATAGATAGATAGATAGATAGATAGATAGATAGATAGATAGATAGATAGATAGATAGATAGATAGATAGATAGATAGATAGATAGATAGATAGATAGATAGATAGAGGATGGATGGATGGATGGATGGATGGATGGATGGATGGATGGATGGATGGATGGATAGATAGATAGATAGGTGGGTAGTTAGGTAGGTAGGTAGGCAGGCATTTACTTCTTTAGCGAAAGGACGAAATAAGAAGATAGTGTGTTCTGCATAAATTTTAGGACTCGATTATCAGCGTCTATACTTCATAGAAGATGGACTTTTCGGGTAAAGATTTTGTGCCTAAATTATTATTATTATTATTATTATTATTATTATTATTATTATTATTATTATTATTATTATTATTATTATTATTATTATTATTATTATTATTATTATTATTATTATTGTTGTTGTTGTTATTGTTGTTCTTGGTGGTGGTAGTAGTAGTAATACAAGGAGTAGTCGCAGTAGTAGTTGTTTCTGTTGTTGCTGCATTCTTATTGTCTGTTTATTAATGGTGATGAGATTGTCCATACTTTTGTATTTATATTAATTGTTTTAAATGAGATATCACATATTGAAACGATCTAAAAAGAAAATTTAGTCCAAAATTGATAGCATCATGCATTTAATAAATAGTATGTTTTTGATATGTAATAATAATAATAATAATAATAATAATAATAATGATAATAATAATAATAATAATAATAATAATAATAATAATAATAATAATAATAATAATAATTATAATTATAATAATAATAGTAACAATAATAAAAATTATTATTAGTAGTAGTAGTAGTATTGTTATTCCTCTTCTTCTTCTTCTTCTTCTTCTTCTTCTTCTTCTTATTATTATTATTATTATTATTATTATTATTATTATTATTATTATTATTATTATTATTATTATTATTATTATTATAAAAAGAACTTATATTGAAAGCAACGTTTGTTTCCTTTATCAAGATCTGTTGGCATAGCAAATTGTAGTTTCGGTGTTTATCCATATTCTTTACTGATCTTCTTAAGAAAATAAACTTCAATCAGAACAACTGCAAGCTGTAGAGAGCTGCTTATCAGTGAATTGCTAGGTAATATCCGCGCGTGCTGTCATAGATACATATCTATCACTAAACACCGTAGGGTTTGCGTACTTCAAATAGACTCCCCGATGGAATCAATCGACGCAGCCTTGAGTGGAAACGTTAGCTCTTCTGAAAATGAATCTTGGAAGAATTAGAACTTCAAAATTATTTTTGTAATAAAAAAAGAAGACCTTTTGATTGTAATGCGGGAATATAATATCATTGGCAAATTCAGCAACAAGGGAGTTCGTGGTTCGACAACCGTATTACATAAACTAGTTACTTGTTTCTAGTGGACGCATATAACGAAGATGAAGTGAATGTCATTTCAGATTTTTATGTCATAATCGTCAGTAATTTTCATTTGATTATGGCTTAGCCTTATGCACTATTCTTTCCGATCGAGCTGCAAAGTTATTTGTTTAGATAAATAAAATACGTGCGATTATGTTAGTAACCTGATACTGATTTTCAGATCCAATGTGATGAATAAACAGAACCAGAATTAAACATTAGTCATTGAAAACGGCAAAATTCAAATGCATTACCAAACTATTAAGGTAGCTGGTAGGTATGTGTTGACTTGTGCAAATAATTAATTGATATAGTTCGAGAAAACTTTAAACATCACTGTTCTTGAGATATTTGCGAGATACAGAGAACCGAATACTTTCAAAATAAAGTCATAAATATATCAGAAACTAAAACACATACAATAATTTTTAAATCAATATTTTTAGTCCCCTAGTTTTAGAGTTTTCAATATAACTGGATTCCTTAACGTGCATTGTTACGCAGAATTTTCGATGTCTAAATACAGAGATAATAGTACAAAATCTCGTGCATTGTTTGCTGTCACTAAATATGTCATATTTAAAATTAGAAATAAATGTATTTAAAATTTGGCAAAAAGTGATGGAAGATAAATAATAACACATCTAACATTGACATTTTTCCAACTTGTATTTGTTTATGCACGCATCGCAGAAAGTGTACAGCGCCTTGGGGAAAAAAGTGTCTGATGTACATGCGGCTTTTTGTGAAGTAAATGAGGAAATTTAATAAAAATAATATTAATTTCAAACATTTTTAGTTTACTCACTAAATATGCTTTTTTAACAATTTTCAGAAATTACAAATGTGTTTTCGTTGTAAAAATCGACATTAAATATTAAGAACAAGTTTTATTAAAAAATAGCCGCTGACCAGTATTTCTAGAACGATTTCATTCGACAAACCTTCGGAAAAACAAAGTCCGGCACAAGGAGGATTTGTTTAGCTTTACATAGTAACGACTATCACAGTGGCATCAAAGGTCATCCAAATAGCTGAAATGCCAGACTCTGTTTATGTCTTTTGAAGACAGGGATGGCTATCACAATGGAAACATCGTTCTCCACAGAACATATCCTTCAGTCAATATACAAAACTGGGCTTCAAAATATGGTTATTATTTCACACATCGGGTACGTCGCACAAAACATTCTCTATAAAAACGTGTTGTAAAATGCACAATATCCACTTAGCTAAAATTCTCGTGTCCACTATTCAGGACATCGTTATTTTAGAGAACGTAACATTTTTAACAAACTGTTATATTGTCCCACTTATCAGATATTGCAAAAATATAATAAGTTAACAAATCGAGCGCTTGTGATCAGTATTACTTTTTCCTGTCGTGCACCTACTGTGATTTGAATTCCTTATGCTCGATTATTCATTTCTCTCTTGAATTATTTGGCTACAAACGAGACTACATCTTCTCAAACTTGTATGCTACTTTGGAAATAAACGGAGTTCTTTCCCACTGTTCTTTACATGTTTCATCAGTTACCATCGACTATTGCTCTCATTTGGTGCTAGACTAATCAAAATCAGCAAAATTGTTTTTTAACCAATGAGATTGATCATTTGATGCTTCTTTTACAACGAGTACTATTTGCTCATAAAACTCATGATGCACTTATTGCAGTCATTCTAAAATCAACCGTAACTATATTTACTATATGTCTTTTTCCGACCTTTTTCATATGCCAAATGGGTGCCAAGGAGGAAAACTAGGACTCATAGGTGCAAGGATACATGTTTACAGGAACATGATATAAGATATGATCAAATGATTCAGACAGGTATTAGTTGTTCAATGCAGGAATTGAACTCAGGCCGCATGTAACGGCACCCATCAGATAGCTCTTATGCAACGTTCTACTTTCGCCCTCAGAAAATTATAAAGCAAGATCGAAGGAAAGAGAACATTCTGTGGCAGAATATATAGTTACAAAAGTGAGAATGTATGCATGTAAAATATGTAATACTACTACTACTACTACTACTACTGCTACTACTACTACTACTACTACTACTACTACTAATAATAATAATAATAATAATAATAATAATAATAATAATAATAATAATAATAATAATAATAATAATAATAATAATAATAATATTGGCGATTGTAATTTCATTATTGTTTTTAAAACAAACCCGATGCATATTAAGCGTGTAAAGTTAAAGTGTGATCTCACCAATCAAATAATATTATATTTGTGAAAAGAGTTTAAAATTCCATTTTTGTTGGTGTGGTATCAATAGCTAACCGTTGAGAGCTGCAAGGGCTCAGTAAACCGATAACTTGCATTTATCTTTGTCAAATATGCATATTTTCATGACATATGAGAATAGATGGAATTGACGACAGCGATAGCGGACAAAATAAAACGCGGAGATATGCATAAAGCCACATCCATCACGATGTCCATATTCCGTCCATTGTTTTATTTGCTATGTGTCAGCAATTGATTAATTATTTGTATCTATCCTGCAAAATCTACAATGAATAAACAACAACCGGCAAATTAAAATTACGTGACTAACCTGCAATCCATGAATTATTTGTATTCAAGTGTTTCTTGGTGTCGACGGAGACTCGGGGTCAGAGTGCTTAATCTACAGTAGGAAGAGGCATGAAGAGTACAGAACATATTTCAACAATTAATATTTGCATAAACGAAATGACAACTAATGACAGAAGGAGGTCAAAGACGCATAAGTAAAAATAGGACCTAAAATATATAAATAAAAGATTTGCAAAAGACAATTTCAAACACGAAAGAACTGCATTAAACATCTATAAGATACAAGTGTAAATCGAATGAAGAAAGTAACTACTATTTTATGTCGTGTTAATCTGGAATAAATAATCCCTGTTCGATTACATTGTAAGGTATGATGGATAGCTGTTTTAATTTTGTTCTGGCGCAATCTTGATCGTACTTACAATATTGTTCACAAACTTTAATGATGTGGACATACTGAAGGTGAACTAATCAAGTTATAAGTTTCAAACTATAAGAGTTGAACTCGATTTCGGAAGAAAAGGAAAACTTTGAAATGTTAATAACACATGAAAGGTACCAACTATTGATGTTTGTTCTAACAAGAAAAGAGAGGAATCATAAGAGCTTAAAGAACTCGAGTGATTAATGATAAAGATTAGTTTGTGCTAAGTGAATAACAGGTGCCCATGATAATGATTAATGTATAAACATTAGAAAATAAAATGAATTGGAGGTCTATTTTTTACAGAGGTATTTTATAGCTAAGAAAAACTTATCAATAAAACAAGTGCTCAGAACAAAAGAATATTGAAGCACTCAATACATAAGATAAATCAAACACTAAGTACGATCTAAAATTTTAGACTATGACATTGTTACTGGTTTTTTTTAGGAAATATATTAGTGAGGCTTAATCTTGTCTTGCATATGATTGATGGAAACGTTAGATATTTACAGATTGATCGAAAGCTTTAGATGAAAATTGTTTGGATTAAACTTGAAACAAAATTAATCGACTTAATTACTTTATTCCAGTCATGTTCAAGACGCTCGGACTGTTCAACAAAAAATTAGAGCTTCGTGAATCCATGAACCGTGTCAAGGTATATATAAAGATTTATGATTTGAGATCTTTTAAGAAAGATTTTAGAAAAAAATAATTTACATTTTAAGGTGGTACCCATTTGACGGATGCAAAGATCGAGGGTATCAATCCATTTGTTTCTCGAATTCACTCCTTGAGAATGAAAAATCATAATATTATTCAAACTCGTCAAAAGAATTTCGAAAATGGGATGATATCACTTTTCCGATATTAATCATGATAGGGAACTACAAAGTGGGAACGTTATTTTTGTAGTTTGGAGGTTGACAGCTATAAGAGGGAAAATATATTGCAAGTACAAAAAAGGTGTATATATTTTCAGGTAACACTATTGTTTCATTAGTTTACGTATATGCAGGAAATTGTCTCAAGGACATGGTATCATAGCATTAATTCAGTTACAGATACTGAGTAAAAAAACCCACTATGTTTGTTATAATGACGGGTTGGAAGATTTGTTATCTGCGATGAAGGTAACAGCGCCAAAGGATTGTCCTCTTCAGAAAATGTTGTCATTGTCACTGAATGACACAATCATTAGGAACGAAAATTAAATATAAGGTGTTCCAGATCTTCCTACACAGTCTTGATGAAGAACGTCATTGGTACGATTTCAGTGACGATAACTACGGCACTCATGTTTACAGCAATGGTGATGACTGTAGCAGTGACGGTGATGGGTTTCACATGGTACGTATACTATTCAGCTGCTTTCGATAACAGTTACTGACATTCTGTAACAGAGAGCGAGATTTGGAGACATCTTGTGATAATATGTTTGTTACATTCAGCAACAACTACTGATATGTAGTAATAATTAGCACAAATTGTAACAATTAGTAACATTTAGTTACTTAAACTCTTACACTGCCTAATTAACCATTCAGTATCCATAATATGATTCTATTAACCCCACTCAACGAGGGACGCTTTTGACTCTTGCCTAGTATTTTCTAACGTAAATATCAATGGGTGGGTGTAACTCAGTAAAAGTGGAAAATAAGTGAATTTAACAAGCGTACAAGCGTAGGAAGACAAAAGAAGGACATAAAACGGCTTGCTTTAAAAATAAAGTTAGCAGAGAGAGAGAGAGAGAGAGAGAGAGAGAGAGAGAGAGAGAGAGAGAGAGAGAGAGAGAGAGAGAGCGAGCGAGAGAGAGAGAGAGAGAGAGAGAGAGAGAGAGAGAGAGAGAGAGAGAGAGAGAGAGAGAGAGAGAGAGAGAGAGAGAGAGAGAGAGAGAGAGAGAGAGCTTAAATCTGACCGAAAACTAACAATAGAGAAAGCGCGTGAACGTTTGGCAAAAGAATTAACATTGAAGCAGGAAAGCTTCGACAAAAATACAGAAATGTAACCCAGTTTAAGCAGATACTTTACTTCGAAAAAAATGGAGTTAGATGGAAATAGATGAAGATCTCGAAAGATAGTGGAGAAGATGCAAACGAATTTGAAAGCAGAGAGAAGAAAGGTCTATGATCTTCAAGGTATGAAAAATGTGAGAAAGATTTCAATTGGGACAACGTCCGTTTAAAATTTTCCCACTACTTGTTGGCATCAGTTGTGACATTCACTAATTGCAAACATCACCGTAACCAACTTTATGTCTTGAAAACAAAATGGTAGAGTCAGTACAAAATAAACCATTGTAAACCTTGCAAGAACTATTGCATTTATGCAGTGTTGTATACTTTGACAAGTTCAAATGTCCAAGAAAAACAAAGAAAGTAAATGTTATCCACCACTGATTGCTTGACAGCTTTCATAATAAATGATCGTGTATAAAAATTATAACCATCTCAATTCTTTTTCGATTAGATATCTATAATGCACATTATCTTGCCGGGTACCAACTGAAGAATCAATCGTTTTAAAGTGGATACAAAATTTGGACAGAAACAAAACTCATTTCAAAAGAGCCCGGTATATTCAGTAAATGTGTTTAGGTGCCGTTTATAATACAGGAAACCATCGTGCATTATTAAACAACCCCATTCGTAGCTCTGCTTTAATAAACAGTGGATATCTGATAACTGAACTTAATAATAATTTCAGAAAGGTGTCATTTACAATTCACAAAACCATCTGACTTGGAGGCGTCGAATTTATAACAGTCCCATTGAATCCAACAATTTAACAGTTGTAGTTTGATACTTTATTGATGACAGGCTGTAAAATTGAATTAAATTTACTGCTGTATTGAATTACAAACTGAGAAAATTGTAATGATTTCAGAGCCTTCTTTCCGTATGTCTGCCTGTATATCACAGTCCAGGGTCGCATAGGGGCCAAGATCTGAAGATTTAAAATTATCAATAATAATAATAATAATAATAATAATAATAATAATAATAATAATAATAATAATAATAATAATAATAATAATAATAACCCCAAAACCCACAAAAACAAGATAAAAAAAAAACAATGCAGAGGTTATTCATGCTCGACAACCTTAAAACAATGGTGGATTATTCTCATGATGTCACACGGGACTAAAGGCACAGAAACTGCCGAAGTTGTAAATGACCTAAGGGGGTATTTTGTACAACATTTCGTTAACCATTGAATCTAAATTTTCATATGTAGCATAAATCATCATATTTAATATTTTAAAAGTACGTCATAACCGGTCTCAATAATTTATTGATTGAATTTTACAATTTCGGAATTATATATTACACAGCTGTCATTTAAATGACACATACAAGCATTCCACGTACGCACGTACAAACACGAAAGTAGATTATTGTGAGGTGTGAGTTTCAATTTTTTTCTCCACTTTTACTGAGTTACATTCACCCATTCATATTTACGTTAAAAAATGCTAGGCAAGTTTCAAAATAATGGGAGGCTTGTATGTATCAATTAAACGACAGCTGTGTAATATATACTACAATTCCGAAATTGTAAAATTCAAGAACACATACATACATACATACATACATACATACATACATACATACATACATACATACATACATACATACATACATACATACATACATACATACATACATACATACATACATACATACATACATACATACATACATACATACATACATACATACATACATACATACATACATACATACATACATACATACATACATACATACATACACACCTTTAGTGTGCAAACCAAGAATGCTAGAATAATCCATTATAAAGGCATCCTAATAGATTTGGGAAAATGAAAAAATAAAGCACCAACATTCATTCGGATTCCTCCTTTTGCAAGACCAGGTGTAAGGCATAATAAATGTTTTCTTATTTTATTTCATTAGTAACATTGATTAATAAATCCTTTACTTAACAGAGTTTTCTTTTACAAAACGATCCTATTAATTAATTGGAATAAGAAAGTACTAATTACTCGAAAAAGTTGAAATAACTATAACAAAGTTTCAAAGATTAATAATAGCAATAAACCAAATGCTCTATATAATTATGGCCTTAGGAGATCTCGATAGCTCAAGTCCTTATTTAGAGTTTCCGTCTTGGCTGAAATTCATACGATCTAACTTCATTGTGCATGCGGACGGCTACCTTGTAACATCATCTGCTTACGTTACTGTACGTAAAGAATCCCTGAATTTTTTTCTCCTAGGTATTGGGCTAAACGCGTTTGTTTGCATTAAAGACTTTGAAGAGAAAAGATCACTGCAATTTTGTCCCTCCCAGTCACATTATCGCGACACCAGGCCTAACAGTCCAAACACTGACTTCTTAATGCTGTGCGCCTTTCGAGGCAGCTGTTAGTCCCATTTTTATGCGTCTTCGGTGTGAATCTGGCGTGGTTCGAACCTGCGTCCTCCCGCATCCACGGCGGACGTTCTAACCACCTGGATACCAGAGCGGTTCCAAAAATATTCAACAAAATTCCAGTGCCTTTTCCGTCAATCAGCGATATTTTTATTAGGTAATTTTGATTTTATTATATATGAATCAAAATGTTTTAAATGCAAATTTCAGAATTACTTTGAGAAAAAGTAATAAATTATGATATATAGTTTATATTCTATGGTAGACCTTTAAAATCATTATATCAGTGCAAATGAAACGAGATTGGAAGATCTTAATGTAAAAGTAAACGTTTTGGGGGCAGACATAATTGTTTTAGTACCCATTGAGTAACATACATACATACATACATACATACATACATACATACATACATACATACATACATACATACATACATACATACATACATACATACATACATACATACATACATACATACATACATACATACATACAGACAGACAGACAGACATACAGACAGACAGACAGCTTTAAGAAATCATTATATTAATTATCGCATATGGAAATTTACGGCAGCTGTACAGCAGTATTTACAACATTGTATGAGTGCATGAACAGTGACTTATTTGTCATTCATTATATGACATGCATTTGTCAAAAAAAGCTTGGCGCCTGTCCTCCCAATTCTTATCAAACGTACGGATCCTGATTTCCCCGAAGAAATTATAGGAAAAACAATGAATCCCGACAAACACCACTGCCCAACGAAACATTGTCTTTTCTTGAAATGTATGCCATATTGTTTTGATTTGCAAATGCAGACAATTTTAGTGAGTGTTTTATCTGATCTATGCAGCACAAGGGGGTCTCGTATTTCGATTTAATCATCAATTATTCCCTTACTTTCTGGTAGATAGAGCTGGATTTGTACGGTTCGCAAATACAGACTGACACGTGGATAGTCATTACAACAACAAAACCAGACTGCTGGAGTAAAATCATTTACATATCAACCTTAAACAGAATGACAATGAACATAAACACTGTCAAGGCGATATATGAGGTCTAGTTGTCATGTTGTAATATTTTCAACATGAATTATAACGAGAGTTGCATTTTACTTATCCTCTGATCAGGACAGAAAACTAGATAGAGCCAATTTCCGATGCAAAAGAGGAATAGCTGAAAATATTGTGATTTAAAACACTTTCTCGATGTTTAAATTGTTTCGGAAATAATAATGTGTTGATGATATCTATCCGATGTGGAAGATGGATGATGATGATATAATAATGGTATTCATTCGTCCCATTTTCATCGGATTAAGACAGGATACACGATAGTGTGCAACTTTAACATCAAGTATTTTATCATGATTCGTATAAATCATTTCAAGCCACTTAACCTCCGTACTAAAACTTTGATATCAATAGAATTGCCTCTCATGCTCACTCTCTCGTATATGATTGATACGTGAAGTCACGGGGACCAAATGAAAACAAAATGGCCGATCTCTTTCGGCTATAAAAGGATGGAATATTGCCTTAGACATTGGCATCTGCGCCTAGCCATCAATCTCTTCGTGGTGTGTCCTTTTTGTTATATTTCTTTTTATTTTTTGTTATTGTGGGTTTATCACCATTTTTCACCACATGACGACCAGCTCAAACGGTGGAAGATGAACCCGGAAAAACACTGGTCAGAACAGAAAACCGCCTGAACTCTGATGGCAAGTTTTTTCGTATACACCGAGTCCGAGATTCGAACTTGCATTGATTCGCAGTTGTTGAATAAGTCATTGTTTTTACACGCGCAAAGCTCCATATGAAATTTTTTAGCGGAAGGATGAACTACATAGAAATAAACGGACGGCACCATAAAACTATGGGAAAATTATTAATAATTGTTTTTGGAAAGCAAATTAGCCGAATATATAAAAATGTAATGGAGAATCTAATTATTGTAGGAGATTTCAACTGGATTGAAACAGCAAAAGATAGACGCACACTTATGATAAATTATTAAAACATAAAATTAATAACTTTATGAAGAAAAAAAACTTAGAGACGTATATAGAAAATTCTTCTTGAAAAGGTGGAATATACATATGAATATAATGCAAGCCAGGGTAGCAGTATTGATAAGTTTCATATAACTAAATTAGGAACAAAAATCTATACGTAATTGCTAAATTATGCATGCAGACATCTTAGATATCAATGCTGTAAATATAAATATCAAAATGGGAAAAAAGTGACAGCGGAATAAGAAAAGTGGAAATTGAAAAGTTCAATACTTGACGACGGAGAAAACAAAATATCGATTACTGAACGACTAAAGAAAGTTCAAAATAAAAAGATCGAAACATTTCAGAGGAATGGGAGGAGTTAAAAAAAGGAAATACAAAAGACCACAAAAAGATATCGCACACTGAAATAAAAACAGAGGAAAGGGAGGGAAATATGTTGTGTTGATAGCCATTAAAACTTACTCTTTGTGAAAACCCCCCACACATATAACGAATTACAAAAAGTAATTCAGCAATTACACAAGGACACATTTTCAGGATTAGACGGACTTACATCTGACTTTTGCTTAACGTTTCAAGTACTAATAATATCAGTTTTAAAATATGTATATAATAACATTATGTAGCATAAAGAAATGACACCGACTTTATATAAGGGAAGGCATACAGTTCTTATTCATAACTGAATGGTGAATGAAAGGATCCTATATCAATTTTAATTACGGATTGTAAAATCCTTATCAGGATCTTAACCAACCGAGTCAACACTGATGTAATAGTATAATTAACATAAAACAAAGTTTTTTAGACGTAGGAAGGAATATATTTAATAACACATTAACCATAGCTAGTCAGTATTTTTTTTTAAATTGGGGACGGGTAGAAGAAAGAGCGCTAATCCTAGAAAACAAAACTTTTGGTAAGGTTGAACATAATTTTACTGAATTATTTGTTATCTAAATGTGGGTTTAAAAAAAAGCTTCATAACTGGGTCAAACTATTATATCAAAATAAAAACTGGAGTGTCCAAATCAATTTAGTAATAATACATAATTTCAATATTTAACGTCCAGTAAGACAGGTTGTTCCACTATATGTTATAGCTATAGAAGTACGGATTTAAAAATAATCAAACTGATAAAAATATGAAAGGAATAAAAATTCTAAACTTATTGAAAGAACTAAAGTTGGTGCAACATGTAGATGACTGCATCAGCTTTATTTCTAATGACTACTCTGTCAAATATTTTGGAAAAGGAATTGATTTCTTTTGGACAGGAGTCTGGACTAAAAATTAACCAATTGAAAACTGAAATTCTACTCATAGGAAATTGGAGGGGAACCTCTCTGGTTTCCCTTTAAACTTAATAAATCCACAGGTCAAATCGCTTGGAGATAATTATTGCATGCATTGAATAAAATAGATTTGTATACTAAGATGTTAGATATTATAAATAGCGAAGTTGTTAATTGCATTTGGTAGGGAAGAAATTACATATCCTCCCCAAAGATTATTTATATTCAGTCAGTTAAAGGAGGCGGGGGACTGAATGACTCACACCGCCATTACAAAAGAACAGCAAATATTTTGAAGAGGGTAAATAATATGGATATTAGTATAAATTATCCTTGGACTGCAATTTATATTTACTAATAAATCAGAAACCTGAAATTTATACTAAAAAGCAAAGAAAACATATTAACCAAATTAATAGAATCACCAAAAGGAACGAAATACGTTGAAACATAATTTCAAAATATAGATACCAGGTGACCAGGTGAATTAATGGCAGGGAGGATAAAGATTCTGGTCTAAATTTACATTTTAATACGGAATATAAAATCTTGGCTGTAACTTGGGGTACAGTATGGAGAAAGTGAGTCAGTATTTTATCAATGGCTAAGTAATCTCTTATGAATAAATACTTGCATGATATGTGGATCACATGAATACCTTAAACATAATTTTAGTATGCCTCTTATATAAGCAAGGAATATGCATAAAAAGCGGGTAATTTTAGACTGTAGATGTACAAAAATGGAAAGTGAAATAATTATAAAGAATGTTAGGAATACAATAAGGAACTTTAATAATTATATTATAATATATACAACCATATAGAAACAAAATTACAACGATCATGGCGGTCAATGAGGCAGCTCTCATACCAAAGTACGTTTTGTATTCTTAATTCTAATATGATGATAATTGCAACATATATAAATAGGAAACAATTTTGTTTCTCCTTATTTTATACACAGCGCATATACTATTTTCTGATTTATTTATAGCATTTCAGGAAAACATATTCTGCGAGAACTTTGCTTAAAAATAGTATCGAGCTTTGCTTCAGCACCTCCCTCCTCCTTTAAAATGTTTAAAAATAACAAGTACGTGCTCAGTGAAAGCATTTGAGAGTTGTGGTATGAACAAGACCGTTTGAGGGATCTTGAAGCAGTGTGTTATTTTATTGATAGATCTGTTGCTTAATGATATGAGATTTTTTTGATCTCCAATATGTACATTCCTTACATCGCTGTGCACAAACAAACTTGTGCTTATTCGTACTTCTCAACGCCTTCCATTTATTTAATAGGTAGCACATAAGAGGAATAAAAAATATTCTTAAGTTGATCTATCTCCGGAGAAGAAATATCCGCGCCCTAATCGTTATCATAGCACATGATGCATAACGAAATATGAAATTCAAGATACGTTGTCACGTACGAAACGAAGTTAGTGTTCCTTTGTTAATGCCCAGTGAAACTGTCAGAAATTTGACACTATTGTCGAATTGTATGGAGACTTTTTCCCCCGGTATAACGCTTTGTAAAACACCTAATATTTTTTAGTCATAAAGAACCATAAATTTACCCTCATTTCCCAGAAGTGGAAAACAATATTCTCGTTTTCGATCCAGTAGCACCATTTTCTCAAACGAGACTAAAACTAGTTTTTCCTCGAGAGTGAATAAACAATAGCCTCACTTGTATGTAACATCAAATTTATCTAAAACAGTTTGTGCATCCCGTTGTAAATAACTGTCACACATATGGTTGTTATTCCCATACCAAGTACCCATTGGAGCCACTCACGCCGCTTTTAACCTGGTCTCAGCTTAAATAATTTGGTCTTTTTTATGTCGTTTGGTACCACTGTTCTTTTTTTGTTGTTGTTGTTCTTGTTTCTGATACTGCTTCACTACTATTTTTGATACGGTTGCTTCTCTGACTAATTCCTTTTTTTTCGTCTTAGAAGTCATTTTATTTACTTATATCTTTCTTGCTATTTTGGTTTTCGTATTGCATCAGACCGCTCCGGTGGTCTAGTGGCTAAAGCACCCATCTTGAATGCGGAAGGTTGCTGGTTCGAAACCCAGTCAAGTCATATCAAAGACGCATTAAAATGGTACTAACGGCTGCCTTGGTTGGCACTCAACATTAAGAGGTTATTGTTCTGATTGGTTTGTCTGGTGTCAGGATAATGAGACTGGGTCTTCGGCATGATGCCCCAGTGCTAGACATCATAACTGTCATGCTGTACACAGATCGTAGCGATGACTGAAGTGTTTTTACGGCTTCGTTAAAAATCACACACACACACACACACACACACACACACACACACACACACACATAGCCTTCATCACATGAAGGTCATATGTTGATATTAAATATTTTTTCATTCGTTACTTAAATATCTGATAAAAAGATACATAATTGGTGTTGATATTGTTTCCCATTTTAAAAAATAACATAAATTAATGTGGTACCTTTGATTATTCCAAATAGACAGCGAAGATTTTGCCCGAAAACTACACTGAAGTAATAAATGACAGTTGGTAATTTATGTAAAATTTTGTCCGTAAAATGCAAGTACAAATTACTTTGCTTACATGCCCTGAAGTCATTTATTGCTTTACATACTTAGTGCAAAAATGTCTTTTACCAAGGTCTTTCCTTGTGATACAGAGTAATCTCTGTAAACAATGATCACACCTTTATTCATATAAGAATTTGTATTAGTATTGCCAAATATTACTCCAGTTTCATTCTTTGTTACTTACAAATGCAAACCATTTATGGAACAAGGGTCATCACGGTCATCACCAGTCAATGCCAAATCTTTGACGGGACATTGCTTTCGCTAATCATTGTACAGCGACTTTATCTCGGTGTTGGCGTACTCAATACCAATCTTGTCAGGCCATTTTCAACGATTTAACTATGCATGAAAACGCGAACCATCTCTTAGTTTACAAAGCATGATTGTCGAATACAAATGGATGTCTTTACAAATTTCGTAGAATTTGGAATACATAAAGAAATTATTTTTTCCATGATATTTCCAACTTCAACAATTACTACAAAACATTTGTATGGAGAGCATTGCATGACTATATTATAGTCCGGTGTTGTGATGAAAAATGGGTCGTATGTTCGCTATTTTGTGATCTGGGAAATTATACATTAATTCATACATTATTATGTGAGAGTGTCTTCTTCATTTCTTTTTCTCTCTCTCGGATAACCCACACATTGTATTACTAACTGATAGACTACGTATATTTTTTAAATACTCAATAAATCTATGACAATATAAATATCATACTAACGTGTCAACTTATATTGTTTAAAACGCCAATTATATAAGTAGTCAGCAGACATTAAAAAACACCAGTGTTTTTTTTGTGATACAAAACTTTGATTTCAGGTAAAAAAATAAAATATAAAAAACATTTAGAGCTTTGCTTATGTGGGGCTTAACGATATATAAATTACAGCTAAATTTCAGTCTTTATTATAGCATTCTTGCCGGCTGTATAGGTCGTGTCATCATCAGTAACACTCTACGTATCATTTAGAAAAAAAAAACTGTGCTGACAATATAGTCAAACATACAAAAGGCATTACAGACCAAGAATAACCTGAAAAGATTTTATAGGTTATAACCGAAGGCAATATGAATGTTATTGTTTTATTTTGTCGATTCAACAGAAGATTTAACGGGACTTTGGCAAAATCTTTAATATATCACAGACATCTATAATTGGCAAATTCTGGGGAAACATTTATTAGTAAATAATGTTCAGAGGCAGCTTCCAAAATAAATTACCTATATAAATATATTAAATATAGAAATATAGTATCAATCACAATATATTCTCGATAAAAATATAGTATCAATAGAAATATGGTATCTATAGAAATATGGTATCTAAAGAAATATGTTATCAATAGAAATAGAAATATAGTATAAATAGGAGTATAGTTATATAGAAACATAGTATCAACAGAGATATTGTATCGATATAAATATAGAATCAGTAAAAGTATATTATCTTTAGAAATATTGCATCTGGATAACTGTCCAGATAATCTCCCCTCATTTCACAATGACATTTTTGTCCTGCATCAAGACAAGAGACACGTCCATTTCAAATCTGTCTTAGTAGTTATTTAAGCAAAAGACATTTCTTATTACTCACCGGGAAGACGTGTGCCATTTCGAAAACAACGTATATGCTGAAGTATGGAAGAAAGTTTGTGAGATAATGACGCGAAATTTTTTAAAATTCGCAAATATTTATTTAAAATTGAAATTTGGAGTAATATTGTTAATGAATACGCATTGCAACAACTTTTCCATTTGATGTCGAATGATTACCTTTTGGTATTTTTGTCGATTCAACGCAATCTTTTGATTAATGTATGGATATATCTACATGAAGTGACTTGCATCGGTTTCCAGCAGCGTCTGCCAATTTAATGTTTTGACTTGTGTTCACGTCGGCATACGTGTTTCTTTTTTGTCACTGAATGATTCGGATCACAATGTGGGAAAATTATGAAGCCTTTCCATTGCAATTATCGAAAAGATGCTGAGGAATTTAATGTTTATTTCATTCTGAATGCAGTAAGGAGGATGTAACTACACTTGAATATACTCGAAATTACAGTACAATTTCAAAATGTGTAATTAACCTTGAGAACCCATAACAGATTTACAGACCTACAAAAGTATAATTTTTGGGGAAATTCAAGATTTAAATTGTAAGTATATTTTGGCCCATTTTTTATTAACAGCTAAAGAAGACAGTTTATGTGTATAACTTGCGTTTCATTGTGAGGAACCTCTATAGCGTCTATATATATATATATATATATATATATATATATATATATATATATATATATATATATATATATATATATATATATATATATAGTTAAATCTGAAACATTGTATCAAAAAAGTTAATGCAGAATGTGCCAAAGCAGTTTATATGTGTCAGTCTATGAAACATTTGCTGGTATGTGGCCGTCCATGAAATATGTGCTTTAGTTCATTCATTAAAAAAAATTGTTTACGTTAGAAAATAGTTCCTTTGCACGTGGGATACAATATGAAGGTGTTCAATATCGGTGAATATTGCACGATTCTGACAATGTAAAGTTAACCGAGAAAAAAGATGAGCATATAATAAATTGTTTTATTGTTTAATTATATTTCTCATGTATTAAAATGGTATAATTTTAGTTATTAATTTCTAAGAAAAGAATGTTTCTTAAAAAATTAAATATGTTAAGATTTGAATTAAACCAGTATCAATTTGCTTTCCATTAAATCATACGATTTTGTGTTGGCATTATTTGTTTGTGTACGGTGTACTGTGATACCAATCTTTGCCTGACAGTCGTGATTTCGTCGTCTTTCATTAGGTGACAGATCTCAAACACTAAAGTTCGATTATCTCTGTATCTACACGATTTATACGTTTGTGTCGAGAATGAAGATATGCACATTTCAAGTGACAGAATAAGACTTACTTGACACGCGGCTATTGTTCCTGACAGAGATAAAACAGCCCACGTGCGAAAAAGTCACTTTCAAAACTGTTTTAAATAAAAGAAGTTTTCAATTACGGACCATAGCTCTTGTTAGGTCAGAGGTAAATATAAGCATCAAAACTATCAGAGATACCTCCCACTAAGGTGCTACTAACAACATTTCGGTTTACAGTTGAGATATATTGGGCTAATCAGAATGAAGAATAAAAATGAAATAATTTCAGTCAAGATTAACGTCCTATTTTTATTGACGTCGTAAGGTAATTTAACAGTAAGCTGCGATACTGTGGCTAATGTCTAGACAGTTGAAATATGATATACCGTATATAAACTTTTACAATATATATTCCTGATGAAAGAACAGCATAGGATTACGCCTTTAATGTTTAATCAATGTTGTGTATTATCACTATCCCCTCATTGTTGTATATTATCATTATTCCCTCATTGTTGTATATTATCATTATCCCCTCATTGTTGTGTATTATCATTATTCCCTCATTGTTGTATATTATCACTATCCCCTCATTGTTGTATATTATCAATATCCCCATATTTTTGTATATTATCAATATCCCCTCATTGTTGTGTATTATCAATATTCCATCATTGTTGTATATTATCATTATCCCCTCATTGTTGTGTATTATCATTATTCCCTCATTGTTGTATATTATCAATATCCCCTCATTGTTGTATATTATCAATATCCCCATATTGTTGTATATTATCAATATCCCCTCATTGTTGTGTATTATCATTATTCCATCATTGTTGTATATTATCATTAACCCCTCATTGTTGTATATTATCAATATTCCCTCATTGTTGTATATTATCATTATTCCCTCATTGTTGTACATTATCATTATCCCCTCATTGTTGTATATTATCATTATTCCCTCATTGTTGTATATTATCATTATTCACTCATTGTTGAATATTATCATTATCCACTTATTGTTGTATATTATCATTATCCCCTCATGGTTGTATATTATCATTATCTCTTCATTGTTGTATATTGTCATTATTCCCTCATTGTTGTATATTATCATTATCCCCTCATTGTTGTATATTATCATTATTCCCTCATTGTTGTATATTATCATTATTCCCTCATTGTTGTATATTATCATTATTCCCTCATTGTTGTATATTATCATTATCCACTCATTGTTGTACATTATCATTATCCCGTCATTGTTGTATATTATCATTATCATCATTATCCACTCATTGTTGTTTATTATCATTATCCCCTCATTGTTGTGTATTATCATTATTACCTCATTGTTGTATATTATCATTATTACCTCAACAACGAATAAATGATAAGAAATATTGGCTTAAGAATCTTTCGAGCAACATACAGCTTTTGTCCAGCAGAGAATGCATTTTATAGTTTTATATTATCGGCAATTAATAAATATATACATTAATTTCAAACTTTGTGTGCTGACATTCTCTTATAGTTTCTCAATAAAATGCGATCGTAGATTATTTGAATAGTCAGCAAGTCCTTATGGTTTTTGAAAAAATGACATTAGAAAAAAAATTAATCTTACAAACACGAATATTATGAAGGAAATCAGAAAACAAATCAGTTTTGTAACTATCTCGTACCGGCTCAGGATAATAGTGTTTCTATTCAATTTATTTCATATAATTAGGATTTCTCCAAAGATATTTTTGCCATTTTGTTGCAAAACAATATATTCTATGTCTTTACTTTAGACATTATGGCGCTATAGTGAGAAGCCATTAACCCAACGTTTACAGTTTATTATTTATGCTAAATATTTGTGACAGTTCATTAACAATAATAAAATGTTACCCGTTTACGTATCTAAAATACACGTGTTTCATGTTTTTAGAATTTAGAGTTTGGAATTGAATAAAATATGTGTGGAAGCTGGAACATGATAACTGTATTTGAGTTATAATTTGTGCAGGATATGAATTCTGTATAGCTGTATGGATAAAATCTTCGCTTGCATAGAAAAGTCATTGTTAAAGACTGCATGCTAATTTTTCAGATTCCGAAATAATATGAACAATTATTGTCCGTTTACACAAGTACACACATATTCATACCTGCATGTAGTCTCTGCATAAATGGAGTAAACACATACATACATACATACATACATACATACATACATACATACATACATACATACATACATACATACATACATACATACATACATACATACATGCATGCATGCATGCATGCATGCATGCATGCATGCATGCATGCATGCATGCATGCACGCACGCACGCACGCACGCACGCACGCACGCACGCACGCACGCACACACACACACACACACACACACACACACACACACACACATACATACATACATACATACATACATACATACATACATACATACATACATACATACATACATACATACATACATACGGGTAAACACACACACATACATGCATACATGTATCCATAAAAGCAAACCCAGACAGGTATATATAGATACGAACAAATGTAATCACGAATATATTCAAGTAATAATGCTGTTAAACCTTCCCAAATAAGACAAATTGAAATGACAATCTGATTAAAATCAGATTTCCACTGTCCTTGGGGAAGATCTGACAGCGACCACTTAGGGATCATGTTCTGGTGACCTTTGTTATTATCATAATCGCTAATTGTATCAACCAATCAGGTGAAGTCTTATATCTTTGGGTTTGGAAGACTGAGGGGTGTGCTTGAATTGCATCAGTGTGTTTCTAACGATCTGATTCATTGTCAAATTTTTGAAAGCTGCATTTCCATTGCCTAATTTAAATATCACCAGAACAACACCTCTAAGCGGTCTCTCTCAGATCTTCACTTAGGACAACGTAGATATGATTTTAATCATCTTGTCATTTCAGCCTGTTTTATTTGGGAAGGTTTCACTGCAATATTACTGGAATATGATTATAATTACGTGTGTTCGTATCTATGTTTACCTGTTTGTGTTTGTTTGTTTTTACGTTTTTTTTAATTTTCCTTGAAACTGATATGAAGCATGTACACCTCACGTAGTTGTTTTGCAGTACGTACACAGTAAAATACGAATATTCGTTTAGAAAACAGAGCTAGCCACTCATAGTAATAGACATGTGGATTGAAGGAATGCAGAACATCTCAAAACAGCTATGATATAAAATATTGTTAATTAAACCAAACTATTCAAATACAAAATTTATCACTAAGTGAAATAGCTTGCGTTCACACTGTGGACATCATATGGTGTCGAAAATGACCTTCGCACATGAAAAATGCATATGTAAATTTGGGTTTCGAGTACATACACTTTGCAATGAACTTCCATTGACTTGTCAGGTCAAAAGAATAATATTCGTAAGTCTTGTATTATTATAAGGAAACTATTGACCATTTTGACTCCACTTGAGTATTATAAATTGTATGACTTTTAATATTAGAAATGTGGCTGTGGTTATTAAATTTGTACTTAAAAATTGTCTCCTATACCCTCTTGGGAGATTTGGAAGGATTGTCAATCGGAATAAACTGACAAGCATAAAAAACCTTGAAGACGGTTCTAACCATCAAAAAATATTTCATCTGTTTAAAAATTATAATTTTAGTTTCTCACGGGGAAGGGGAATAATTGAATAGGGTTTTCGAAGGATCAAATTGATTTAATAAAACTGTCAAACATTAGAGTTTTTAAAGACGGTTCTATTAAACAATACGTATCAATCAAAACAATCGTCATAGTTTGAAATATAATTAGATTTAATGATATATAGTCAAAGTTTGAATTGCCTCATATGTGGTATCGGTGTAAATCAGAGACAACTCTGTGTCTCCGGGAATGAGTAGCAATTAATCTCGCACATATGATCGTGCCCATTTGTCCAATGGTACTAGATGGAAGCGTGTTTTCTGGCCAGGAATGACATTCCGGTCAATATCTTATATACATCACTGGGCAATACAGGTTCAGTGACGTTTCCGACTTCACACTCTCCAAATAATACACATATAGAATCAGCTATCTTTTGCGAAGTACACCGCTCCGGTGACCTAGTGGTTTGAGCGTAAACTCCAACTACAGGTGGTCGCTGGTTCGAAACCCTGCCTAGCCATACCAAAAACTTATAAACAAAGCAGTTACCTTGCTTGGCGCTTGGTATTGAAAGGTTATTGTTAGGGTTTTGGTGTCAGGATATTATGACTGGGTGGGACATCATGTTACATGTCTGCAACATCATGCCATAGGACTAGACATCACTATAAACTGTCACGCTGCAGACATCGTAAGCTGCGTTAAAAATCACACACAGCTCTCTCTCTCTCTCTCACACACACACACACACATACACACACACACTTGTGTCACGTTTAGTGAGGGTGACTGTAACCGTGGGCAGTGTTATGTCGAATTATCACGGCGGGTATCACTCCGTTAGTGCATGTTCTTTTATTGTTTAGCGCTTCAATGTCACAGCGAAACCGTGTTACCTTCTTGAAAAATCGCCTTTTACGACTAATCAATAATATCCGAGCGTACTACTTGCTGTACTGCTGTATTAACAACCGTTCCTCAAGTGTACACAATATCCTAATCAGGAGGCATATCAACATGTACAACACGAACCATCGTGCTCTATTTTGCTAACAACGCAGCAACAACTCCGGGCAATTCTATCTACCTGCATAAGTCTTAGCCAAGCTAGTGATGAATGTGTATAGATAGGTTTACTCTGAATCTTTAGATGTCAATGGTTCAGCTTCTTTGTATCTTCTGACAATATCTACAACGGTTAACGCGTATTTGCATGCCCAACTACGTACCCGATCGTGCGGGAGAAACAAAAGATCAATCTGGTGAACATCGTACGATATCCTCAAATCAAACTATCCACGGGAAATCTTTTTTTGGCGTGGTATGTACATTTGTCACAACGCTTGAATCGGTGACGTTTGCCTCACTCTATAACGATTCAGTAGCTGATTCACCCTTCAAATGAAAACATGGACTGTAGTATATGGCGGACATAACCACCTAGGAAGTAGCACCTTTCGTGACTAGATCCTTACCCATGTTTCCCATATTATGGTTTTACACCAAACAGTTTACTCTATCCGCCTCCAGTGGGAATTTAAGCCTTAATTCCTCACTCCTTCATCAATCTGACTATTCTAATACACAATATTATGACATGATTGGGTAATACATCGAGTGACATTCAACACACCATTAGGAAGAAGAAAGTATTTCAACTTTGCCGGTATTGACTTCTTTATGCAGGCAAAGAATAGGCCACGTAAGCATGATGACATGATTTTAAAAATAAGCCTTGAATATTGATTATAGGCCTTTTTTGGATCTGAAAAATCCCGACTGTTCTTGAATCTTATCATGACATGGTTAATTCTGGATCAGAGTTACTTGGCCTTCACCATTGAGTTATTTACCACAATCGATGAAACCACAACGATTGAGTGTAATAACTCTCATCATGTACGAAGATGTGATGCTTGAATATCACTACAACCCCGGGAGAATAGTTTCCCGAGGTCGACACAAAATCACAGACATTATCTGCGTGATACAAAGATACGCCTAAATTGATATGGGACAACTACAATATTACGGTGATATTTTCGTGGCTTAGACGCAAGCTCTCTCGCAAACGTTCATTGGACCGGGTGAGCTGCCTACCAATCTTGGGATGAGATCTGAAACATAATCCTAGAGGTCACCTGGGATTTCTATAATTTTCTCATTATCGACAGGCGGACCGTTTACAACCATGGAAAAATTAAGGGCGGGTTTGAACAAAGCAATTTAACAACCACGATAAACATATGCAATGAAGAATTCCTATGTCGTGGCTAAATATGAAGAGCGACAAATCTGCCTGGAAACGCAAGGAACTTCTGCATAATTTTATAAGCACCTGTTAATGTCATTCGCAAAAAGTCGTGCTAGAGAACCTCACAGTTGGCTTCTAATACACGTTTGCACCATTGATCAAGCCTACACAATAAACCGACGAACATGCAAAGAAAGTCGAGCAAAACATTGAAGTGATGATAGGAGTAGAAGAAAAACCGGGTACGATTGTCTGGTTTTCAGGACATCCCGAGCCAATGAACAGCCAGTGCAGATTGAGGGAGTACACGAAGACATAAGAAAAGTTGCAGAAACCGTTGGTCACCCTTACACTGGAGAAGACCCATGAAAAGATGAAATGGTGGGACTGGTCCACATCAGCCTCAAACTATGTCACCCTCTTAATCAAAACCAATTAACTGATCAAAAATCCAATGCATGGAGCTATGTCCTTTACAGTTTTTTCTTGTTCTTTTCATCATCATCATCTTTCTAAATTATGTTATAGGTAGGAGTTTACTCTAAATGCCTGTATAAAATTCTAGTTGTTAATATTGACAGTTGGCCAGACAATAATTCCAACATTCTAGATATTTGATATTTGATACTGTCATCGGTATGGTCCTGTTGTTTATCTTCCTATGGCTAGGGATGTCAATTAATTAAAACTCCTTATCGCTAAGTCTTATTAAAAAAAAGACAAGAACATAGTGGGAGATCAGGTAGTTTTATAGTGGGCTTGGTACTGTAAGCAACACTGGTTTTGGCCTACCTTTAGTTTATTCAAAAATGTGAAGGACCCTTACTTTGTATTTGTGTGTCCTTTGAACCCGGATGCAACACATTAATATGAGTACAAAAGTGTATAAATGCACATTTGATCATTTTTTAATCAATAATGTGCTTTGAAAAACTTTTTAATAACGACGTCATGAATGTAAACTTTGAACATTGCAGAATGCTCAACTTGAATTTAAGACTAGAACCAAGTGATCTGTTTGGCTGAAATTATAGTCTTCAAACAATCCACCTGAGTAACTGTGATTACTGTCTCCGCTTTACTCAACTAGTCATGATTCGAGAGACTGGACTTAAGTCGTAGGTGTTTATGATGAATCGGCGGTGTTCACAACACATCAACCTCTTCCACTCCACCTCCCGCGGTGTAATTTATCCAGTGTGGATAGATAGAAAGAAGAATGCAGATCTCGGAACAAGTATTTTGAAGAAATAAACACAACGAGCCCCCGTTCAATTAACATATATAAAATTTAATCAGTTTAACAGCACAATATAAAATGAAAAGAAATCAATTGCTTGGTTACAAAAGAAGGAAAACTGTACTAACATGTACTCAAATGAAAAAAAAAAACAATACAAATTTTCTTTACTGTTACGATTACTTGTCCGTGTCAGAATTCAATTTTTCATTGCCTACAAGATGTGACCTTTGAGTGCAACTATGAGCGACATCATTACCTTTCTTATCCGGACCTCGAGTCTTCCGTTCTTACCCTGCTCTCCCAACCTTTGTCTAGTTGTCAGGACCTGGATTCTGGCCAGTCGAACCTCGATTTGACAATCGTCTCTGGGCCTAGACTTCGGCTCAGAATATGCTCTGGTTCTTGGAATTGGTACATGAATTTTCAGGAAAGACCAGGCGAGTTCCAGAATCTTGGTAGAGTTTAGGAAAGTTGTTTTCCTTTTGCCGTTTCTTAATCGTTTCCAACGAACCTCACGTAGAGTCTGTCTCCTATCTGAGACGACTATCCGGCCCCTTACTCAATAACAAAAACGTACTTACTAAGATTTTGGAGTCTTTCTATCCTTTCTCAAGGAAGATTGAAGACTTAAGAATTTCTCCAAAGCAAAACATTTAATTTCTTACAAAGTTACGCCCATAAATTACTATTAATCAATCAGACTTGACTCGTTCCTAAATGTTCTACGTAGAACTTTTGATTGTCAAGACAGCTAATCATGCCGTAATTAACATTTCTTTGAACAATCACTTATTGCCAAGCTTCCCCCTTTAACCGGTTGATTTCGGGAAAGGGTCTTATGTCATAACCTTGTACCAAAGCATATGACTCGGTCAAGTTTCGTAAGGTGGAACGAATTTTCTTTTGACGTTCAGAGATGAAATGAAAAGAATCATCTATCTCTAGCCCTTTCTACTTTAATTAAGATGACTTAGATGCAATTCCTTTAACCAATTCTTCTAAGAATTTTCTAAATTCGACACATCACAGTCTTGAGACGGGACTTAAATTCAAAACTTATGCAGGTGAAATTGTAGTCAGGTTCATATTTATTTTGGCATTTTAAAATTATCATTTATACAATTTTCTTTGTGGGTAAGGTTCAAATTAGAGATTAATTTCATAAATAGTGTATAAACCGATTACATAATGTTAACTAAATCGGTCCTTCGGCCATCAGTTTTATGGGGCATATAATATTAAATGGACAAATTGACTAAAAAATTACGAAATTGTCAAAAAAGAAGGCATACTGTTGCACTTCACAACCGATGATATTTTGCAAGATACTTAGAGAAGATTGTTGCTACTGCTACTATTACTACTAAAAATGAGAATACAAACAACAATGATTACTACCATTACTATTGATTCATTATTATTATTATTATTATTATTATTATTATTATTATTATTATTATTATTATTATTATTATTATTATTATTATTATTATTATTATTATTATTATCATGATTATTGAAGCAAAAAAATGTGCTTCTACATAGTATCAAAATGAATATTTAATATCCGAAACCGCCTTGTAACTACAGCTAACGTGTGAGTCATCGTAAATATCTGCATGTCTTAAAGGTATATATCTTTGCTGCATATTTATAGGTTCTTCGTTCAGACGGTTTTTCCAAACATGGCTTTTGTTTACAAATATTTCTTGTGAGAAGTTTTTCTATACTGAAAATTATCCAAGTTTGGGACAGAATTTCAAGGACAAATATACCCGACTGAAGCAACTTCCATTACTATCTTTATTATCATCAATACCATTTATATGTATCATCTGCCATTTATAGCACAGCATGAAGCAAACAGCACTAAGAAGCTAATAAAAGTTTTCAAACATGAAGAACAGTAAACGAACACAAAAGGTACAGAAGAGATTATTTGGGAAAGCAGTGTAATGCCTGTCGTTGGACAAGCATCTCTTGCATATTATAAGTGAATTGCAAAGAAGTCGTTATTTTTTTTACTAATGGCGTTTTAGCGCAAAATAAAAATAATAATAATTCTATATAGTGCCAGACATTATACTGAAAAACAAGAGAGGAAAATTAACATCAATCGAATATAAAATACTGTATCAAATAACGTGCACAGATCAAAACTATTTTCTTAAAAATCTTGGTTTTGATTGGAAAACATCAACTGCTTTTCTTATGATTATTATATGCTTTTATCAAGTATTAGAATTCTGTCTCATTCTTAGCTAACTGATAAATATACATTCTCAATGTTTAATAAATATGTTTAACTTTGAGTTATTAAAATCTTGAAGTCCGTGAGATTAGTTTGATTTCGAATTATTAAACTCTTCGAAGTTTGAGTAGACCAAACCAAAATCAAAATACAGCTAATAGTCACGAAATTTAATCCCCTCTTTGCTGGATATCAGATTGCTATAAAATATTCTACTATGGGCACAGAAAATAAAATATATTATCTATGTGTCTGCGCGCACAAAAATAAAATATGTTTGATAAAATGGACAATAAAAACATTTTTACTGATTTAGTCATTTCCCTTGATGTGCCAACATATTTGGATATTATGATTTTATCAATTCCGTACATATCAATCATTGGAAACATTGCTTTAATTTGTCTCTAAGGGGAAGGTAATAGCGCGAACACATTATCGTCTGCTGCTGTTACAAGCAATGTATCATAAAACACATTTCCATTATATCAGATGTCTTGTCCAGAAGGTCTGAAAGTCACCATCAAATAATATCTTGATACAGTTACAATTCGTTTCTTTTTTAAGTTATTTGTCATTTTATCCAATTCTAACTTTCAAAACTTATTATTATTTAATCACATTCGAATCGTTTGCAAGAATGAAATGCATGCTGCCTAATGTAATTCGGCATAAGATGACATTGATACGTTGTCTAAGAGTATTGTTTCTTTATGTTATTGGTATGTTATATCCGTTTAAGTCAACTCTCTCCAGACTGCATTCTTTTTGGAGAATTCAACGCAATTATTCCACATACAAATAACGGGGAGTACCTTTAACAAGTCACACGTCTTGCCACCATTTTAATTATTTTTTCTTTTGAAGTAAGTTGGTCTTTAATCTGGCTAATATTTGATAACTAAAAAAGTTAAGAGAATCATTGGAGATGTCTGGTTAACGAATGATATTCTTTTACGAAATTATTCAGAGTGCAAGAACATAATTGGTGCGTTAAAAAAGCATCGAATTGGACGAGAGCGAAACATGGTATGAAACATAAATTCAACAACATGAAACATTGTTCGCTTCTTGTAACTTCATTGGGTACAAGATCTGAAGGCCTGTGTTAAGAATTACCCAACATAAAATTTTGAGAACTATGTCTTGCCTGCTTCGCCTGCATTAGAGCCAATCAGAAGCTTAGAATGGAAAGTTTGGCAAGAAACGAAGAAACGGTGATCATTACAACAACCACGGTCTTCCTTTTTTACCTGTTTACATAAGGGATAAACGTGTATGAACAAATGAAACTTCATGAACATTTAGTGTCAAAGAAAATAACCTTTAAACGATACAATATTTGCCATACTTTATGATCTTTGTGTATATTGAACTACAATAAATATGTTGGAGAGAGAGAGAGAGAGAGAGAGAGAGAGAGAGAGAGAGAGAGAGAGAGAGAGAGAGAGAGAGAGAGAGAGAGAGAGTACCATTTTGAATGAACCCCGGTCCTATTACACATCAAATTGCTTTACATATTGCCCTTTATAATATACCGATTACAATTGCCATACTAATTGAAGAATACATTGATGAGCATTTAAACCATTTCATTCCATCGCAAAAGCAGTAAATACTATTCTGTTATCACAGAAATTAATTTGAAAGCATCTCATCCTGTTATCAGTCGACACGTTAAAGCGTTTTAAACGGTAAAACCCCCTTTATAATATAGATTTGTCCTTCGTTCAACGCAATTTTCGACCTTTTACTCAACCTAATCATAATTTCATTACTGTTCAACCTTTTTTTTAAAGAAAATAAAACTACTCAAAGCAAACGTTACGAACGTAAATTGGTCAGCACTCTTTGAAGTGTGGCTTCTAATTTCACGCGCTAACATTTATAATAAAATGTGCACTTTTTATTTGAGCCGTCGGTACAAAACATTCAATGTATTTTTGCAGATACTGTAACATCCACTTTTGACTGAAGAAGGATGTGTCAAAAGCAAATAAAATCAATCTGTTGAAGCAGGTTGTTGCTTGTTTACTTTTGGAGCATGGTTTTTTTACTTTAAAACTGCCGCTAACTACATGTCGCCAAACCCTATTCCTACCTTGTACGCATAGGAAACGGAAAGGGGAATGTTTTCATTCATGAAGTTAAAGTTTTTATTGTGTACGTTGTATGTTTTTTTGAAATGTATCTTACTTTGCAATGGCGGCTATACAGTTCACCTATATGACACAAATTAGCTTTTCAAGAAGGTGCACTGGACAGTTCAGTTTTGCTAGGGACAACATTAAATTTACAAAGTACGTGAGAGGTGCACCATTTTAATGTTATATAGAGTACCTTTCTTCATGAATGTGAGAGAGACAGTCTAATACTGAAGAACTCTTTTACTTGCATGTGTAGAAATAATCAAATAAAGAGGAATATCTGGTGTCCTCTTATTGGGTGTGCAATTTCTGAGCAAAGTACAATGTTTTGATAGGAAATTTAATTAGTTCTTACATATATCAGTCCCAAAAATAAGAAAAAAAAGTGTTGTCCATAAGTCGCTTCCTGTTCTGATTGGAAACCATTTAGCCTTCGAATCCATAATAAAGTGTATAAGTAAAAGAAACACTACGAAATGGTACCTCATTTTATGAAAACAAGAAAAACTACGTTAGTATACCTCATTTATGAAAAGAAACAAAGTCTCATTTTTTTTAAATACATAAATGATGTCGTATGTGGTAAATTGGCGGCGTTCAAAGCATACCAACCTCTTCCACAACCATTCGTTGCTAGGGAATAACCTCCCGCGGTGTAATTTACCCAGTGTGGATAGATAGAAAGAAGAATGCAGATCTCTGAACAAGTATATTGAAGAAATAAACACAACGAGTTCCATTTCAATGAACAAATATAAAATTTAATCAGTTTAACAACAGAATTTAAAATGATAAGAAATCAATTACTTGGTTACAAAAGAAGGATAAATGTACTAACAGGTACTAAAACAAACAATAAAATTTTCTTTACTGTTACAATTACTTGTCAGTGACAGATTTCAATTCTTGATTGCCTAAGAGATGTGACCTTTGAGTGCATCATCACCTATCTTATCCGGACATCGAGTCTTCCGTTCGTCGCTGCTCTGCCAACCTTTGTCTAGTTGTCTGGACTTGGATTCTTGCCAGTTGAACCTCGATTTGATAATCGTTCTTAGACCTATTTTTCGGCAAAGAATTCGCTCTGGTATTTGGAATTGGTACAAGTATATCCAGGGAATCTCAGGAAGTGTTTAGGAAAGCTGTTTCCTTTAAAAAATAAAATGTTTCACAATAGACAATAGGTCACATTTCCAAGTATATCTTTACATTATTTCGGCTCAGAAACAAAAGGCATCAATTCGGTTACACTCACGTTCAATAATTCCTATGTTTACATAGATGGTCACTGCCTGTCACGACCTTAATTCGGGTCACGCTAGTGTCAAATTCCATTAAATTCCATTTCGCGTGTAACATGTATGTGCCCGTATTTAGCACCCCTTGACTTCTTACATTAAACTATCTAGTACCGTAGTGTTAAATTACATATGGCTTAGCCCCTCAAATATAACTATTCTAAAACATTTTACGTGATTAATTAAATATTACAAATTAGTATATGAATATGCACTCAATACATATCATACTAGAAAGAGAATTAATTCTTAAAACTACGAAACATTACCTATCATTTATCAAGCTTAATTCTTGAAAATTCCTAAGCAGTCCTATGTATTAAAGATTCAATTACATGCGACCTTTTCAATTCTCAAAATGAAATGATAATTAGAAAAATGAAAGAATAAAATGTCATTACTAACATTTCACTAAAACACTAAAAAATGAAATCATACATACATACATACATCATAACATCAATAAATTTGCAAGTAAATCAACAAATGGAATAGCTTTTTAAAATCGGGAAACTAAGATTAAGTACATTTTACAACAAACCTCACGTAGTCTGTCTCCTATCTGAGACAACTATCTGGCCACTTACTCAATAACAAAAAGGTACTTGCTACGATTTCGGAGTTCTGTCTAACTTCTCTCAAGAAAGATTGAAGACTGAAGGATTTGTCCAAAGGAAAACTCTTAATTTCTTACAGAGTTATGCCCATAAAACAATATTAACTAATCAGGATAGACTATTTCCTAAATCTTCTCCATAGAATATCTGATTGTCAAGACAGTTAATCATGCCATAATTAACATTCCTTTGAAAATCACTTATTTCCAAGCTTCCCCCTTTAACCGGTTGATTTTGGGAAAGGGTCTTATGTCATACCCTTGTACCATAGCATATGACTAGGTCAAGTTTCGTAAGGTGGAACGAATTTCCTTTTACGTTCAGAGATGAAATTAAAATAATCATATAACTGTCTCTAGCCCTTTCTACTTTAATTAAGTTGACTTTGATACAATTCTTTTTAACAATGCTTCTAAGAGTTTTCAAACTTCGACACATCACATCGTAGTTAATAACTTTATTATCTGACATTGTTATCTACAAATAGCAGTTGTATCTTGAGAAATACGTTTAAAGAATTTATGTTTTTCTTTTAGTGTTGAAATGTGATAGAGGAAATGTGACAAAGTTGTCATGTGATTTATCATACGACTTTGCTAGTGTGAACATAATTATATGGTGCATGTAAACACAGTCACAAAAATAATACAAAATTTACAAAAATCAGGATAAACCTCTCGTAATGGCGCTAAATTTCAGGTGTCAATGCGTGGACGTTTGTTTGGGTTTACGTAAGTAATGATTAACATGTTTAACTTACCAGGTTGGGGCCAAGATCCAAATTTAATCTAATGTAAAAGTTTTTCAATTCCATCGATACTCAATTATAGATCATGCTCAACTATAAGATGCAGATATCCAGATCTGCCGTCGCATAATGTACCAATAGGTCTGGGTCTGTGCAGTCTTTTTTTTTAGAAGTAATCAATAGAACAAAGAATATAGACCATGATTTGCAGGGGCATTATGCTACGATAAATTATGATCTTTAATTTTGGCTGTTTAAATCGGCTTGTAAGAGTGTCTCCACAGTACTAGGACCCAAATTCTATTTGATTATCACACTTTTCGTTACAATAAATATCTGTAGAATTCGATATCAGTTAACACATTACTATATTTCTCTATTAAAATTGAACATATATTTTTCTTCTGGTTCCAGACGAGGAAACGAAAATCAGAAATTTAATCGTTCTGATTTAAATATCATGTACGTTATTGTACTTGTATTGATCATGACGTCATATTAAAATGTCTTTTAATTGCACTTGTATTGATCATGACTTCATATTAAAATGTCTTGTAAGTAATTTTACTTGTATTGATCATGACTTCATATTAAAATATCTTGTAAGTGATTGTACTTTTATTGATCATGACTTCATATCAAAATGTCTGTACGTAGTTGATCATGACTTCATATTAAAATGTCTAGTAAGTAATTGTACTTGTATTGATCATGACTTCATATTAAAATGTCTGTACGTAGTTGATCATGACTTCATATTAAAATGTCTGTACGTAGTTGATCATGACTTCATATCAAAATGTCTGAACGTAGTTGATCATGACTTCATATTAAAATGTCTTATACATAATTGTACTTGTACTGATCATGACTTCATATTAAAATGTCTGTACGGTATTGATCATGAATTCATATCTAAATGTCTGTACGGTATTGATCATGACTTCATATTAAAATGTCGGTACACTATTGATCATTACTTCATATTAAAATATCTGTACGGCATTGATCATGACTTCATATCAAAATCTCTGTACCTAGTTGACCATGACTTCATATTAAAATGTCGGTACGGTATTGATCATGACTTCATATTAAAATGTCTTGTACGTAATTGTACTTGTACTGATCATGACTTCATATTAAAATATATGTCGGTACGGTATTGATCTTGACTTCATATTAAAATGTCCTGTAAGTAACTGTACTTGTATTGATCATGACTTCATATTAAAATGTCCTGTAAGTAATTGTACTTGTATTGATCATGACTTCATATTAAAATGTCTGTACGGTATTGATCATGACTGACAATTTAAATGTCTTGTAATTGTAGTTTTATTGATCATGACTTCATATCAAAATGTATGTACGAAGTTGATCATGACTTCATATTAAAATGTCCTGTAAGTAACTGTACTTGTATTGATCACGACTTCATATTTAAATTTCCTGTAAGTAATTGTACTTGTATTGATCATGACTTCATATTAAAATGTCCTGTAAGTAACTGTACTTGTATTGATCATGACTTCATATTAAAATGTCTGTACGTACTTGTATTCGTATTGATCATGACTTCATATTAAAATGTCCTGTAAGTAATTGTACTTATTTTCATCATGACTTCATATCAAAATGTTCAATACGGACGATATTCAAACGTTAAGAGAAAAGTGTTCTAATGCAGTAAAAAGGTTAGTTGTTTACTTATCATTGAATTACTGTGCCTTTTATGTCATTACTAATTTGTTTTAGAATTTGCTTACTCTAATGGGCCTTGTACAACGTATTTAAGAGCAATATGCTAACGGCTGGAGGGTGGGTGGTAATCTATGCACCGTTGAACGTTCGAGGGTTCTATCCACCCAAGGGCAATATTATTTCGTGCACATAAAATTAAAGTCAATTATGCACCCTCATAAATATTTTAAAGAACTGCCTCCGTTACACTTCCGTGAAGTTGAGTATAATGAAATTTCAGCTGCATACAAAGCTCTCTACTATGCACCCTCTCCCATCTTACACATCTACTGAATAACATCAGTTGGTCTTTTATTAACTAAAATATATATAAATGTAAAGCAAACACATGATGATAAAAAGAGCACATTATAATACCTCTCAGAGAGGACTTCATGTTCTGCGCCTGTTCCAGCTGCTTCCAAGACATTATTCATGTTTATACACCACAGGTGAACAAAAATATGCTGTACCTGGTGTCAGGCAAACTACGTGCTTCCAAGACATCCATGTTTATACACCACAGGTGAACAAAAGTGTGCTGTGCCTGGTGTTAGGCAACTACGTGCTTTGTATGTTAAGGAGTATTTCAAAATTTTATTCGTGAATAACATTAGCGTTAAATACTGGCAGATTGGAAGAAAGGAAGTGTTTTGATCTTCTTCTGCCAGAAACAAATCCTCCCAAAGACCTACCCAAAGGAAAATCAAACGTCGAATATCTATTACCAAAGGCGTTTCCTATGTCTTACTGAACAATTGCGGGAGAGGAGCCAAAATCAATATACAAATCTCATCTGGACACTAAATGATTATTAAAAAACTAACATAGCTACGTCAATATAGATGCTGATCTAATGATTGATCACGTGGTATAGTTTCGCCAATTGATGATAATGTATTGATTGATTTCACCAGCCTTTACCTTTATTAAATTTCATAACATTATTTTCTTTCAGAAACTTAAATTGGACGAATAATTGGGAAGCTTAAAATTTTTTTTAGAAGAACAAAACTTTCCCTCGCGATGTTTTTGGAATTGTTAAAATTATCTTCTGGTACAATTCAGATTGACATTACAATTTCCACTAGTAAATAAAAAATATTTTTGTTTCGAATTCTGTTATTTCGCGCTTGCTCATTAGAAATTATTTGGTTTTCCTTTGCAGCATCTTGTAAAGGAACATCCCTGGTAAATGGTGCTTGGTTTTTCCTGTCAATCGTTTGGTTGGAAAGAATGATAAAGCCCGTATAGAAAAACATTGATCACTGATGTTTCACTAGTCGTATTAATTATTCGTTTCGAATGCATTAACAACGTTACAGTCCTCTTTTGACATGTTATTATGTATCTTTATATTGAAAAATGAACAAAACCTTTTATTTATATAGGGCATGTCAGGTACGCATAATGAATCGAATTGGTATCCAATATGGGCATCAAACAAATTGTATCCTTCGTGTAAAATATGGGTTGTTAATGTAACTGAAACGTTCCTTTTAACCTCTCAACTAAAATATAAAGCACATTTCATGGAGATGTAATATTGATATTACTTTGGTTTTGCATTCGTGTATTCAATCAATGATATTCAAGAACAAAAATCTCGTATAAAAATCACAATCACGAGAAACATTTTTACACAACGAAACGTTATGCGACATAAGAAAAATACACTTTTATAAATAACTTAAACTTTAGAAATATCGAAAACATTTCTTAATTTAACGAAAATCGCTTCCATATTTCCAAAAAGATGACATCGCTATAACGAAATTTTTTCATTACTTCAAAACAATCCTATAAAATAAAACTAAGATCTGTTAATTAATTAGAAAATTAATTATGCAGATAAGCTTCAAAATATTTTAGTTACCAGGTAGTAATGAAAATTATCAACAGAAATGCAACGTGATAAAAATTATCCCTCCAATAGCTTCATTTCATACGTCCTTCACACTTAAGACCAACAAAACTCAGCACACGACACTTCATTTTATAAACACATATTCACCATAATTTAAACTATTGGAGACATGCATGGTATAGCTTATTTTCTTATCTTCACAGTGGAAAACTTGTCTTTGATCAAATACTTTGTCACTTATGTTTAAATGTTGTGTTTATACTTGAATTGCAAAAACTATGATTTTAATCTAGACAAGCTTGCAAAATGTTCACACGAACTTTTAAAAACCCGCAACAATAATTTTGCATTACCAGCTGATGTCGTGTTGCACTAGGCATTAATTAATGTCTTATTTTCAGTTTAATGAATCAATGCGTAATTAACCTTGATGATAATTTCATGAATTTTGCATTCCATTTTATCGAGTTTGAAAGATGGTCAAAGACAGATGTTTTGATTATGTGCAATACTTCTAGAGTGATTAAGGATCTCAGACGAATGTTTGACTGGGTTTTATCTTAATTATGTCAGATCGCGAGAAATATGTTCGATTCTGTATAATTACCCCAAAGCATGTATTTTCCAGTACCCCAGCTACTGCCCATGAACTTAGAAAATGTATGTAAAGGATATTAAGAAACATTTCGAAATTAGTTGTTATTTAATTGTATTTAACTAAATGAAGGATACGTCTAACATGACAAATGGTAATTTTAGATGGTTTTGCAATCACTGTTAAAGCTGATAAATATTCAGCCTTGTAATGATTTTATTATATGACGATGACATTCAGCGAAATTAGCCATTTTTTTTTAATTCTCTAGCACTAAATGGGGTTTACTTGGGGTTCACTATCATTTTTGGTCCGACGTTAGCGTTATCAGAAAATCTTATCATTTGCACATTAACTTGGGAGTGACGATTTGAGAAATACCGGTGTGTAGAACTGACTAAATATTCAAATATATTCACAGAGATAACAGCATGCTTAATCAGCCGTCATAGCGTCAAATCGCTGTTTATTTTAATGTCAGAGAGACAAGCGTGAACTGACCTTTGAATTAAAACGGTTGATTTTTTTTTCTTTCTGAAGAACCTAATGGATGCTGGCAGCATAGAAATATAGGCAAATGTTTAATAGTTATGACAGGTGGGCAGTGAAGCATAAGAAATATGATATTAATTGCGAGCGGAAGAGAATCTGTGTTCGGTTTTAATGGGGGAAATTGAAAGCTCATCTTAAAATCGCTTCTGGTCTAGTTAAAAACAATCCCTTAGCTTACCGCGCTATGGTCTCTTGAGATCACACAACCTGTCGTCTGCATCGAGCAATGGGGCGTTAGAGGGGTGGAAGTAATGATAAGTTCCAAAAGCCGTTCTATTGTCAGAGTACCTTGTATTGGCTTGAATTATTATTATTATTATTATTATTATTATTATTATTATTATTATTATTATTATTATTATTATTATTATTATTATTATTATTATTATTATTATTATTATTATTATTATTATTATTATAACTCATCATAACTCATCAACTTTAAACAAAATTCATCATAAGGTCAAATGTTGTAATCATAAAAATCGTGTCTTATTTTTCATGACATTTAAAAATGCAATCTCTGAAACAACTTGACATTACCTTTAGATCGTTTGTAATGACGAGGTCTCATATCTAAAATTCTTGTACCTTTTTTACATACCTTCTGAGTATTTAAATTATTACATCTGTATCTACAAATAATTTTATTGCAGTAACATGTACGGTTCCCAAACTTTCTTCTAATGCTTTTATCATAACATCATAACTTTATTGAATGGATGGGCAGTTCTTTATTTATATATATATATATATATATATATATATATATATATATATATATATATATATATATATATATATATATATATATATATATATATATATATAAGAACTGCAGAAACTGCTTATCAAAATATATCCACCGCTACCAGCAAAATTAACGTCAATAATAATAACAAAAATAACAACAACAGCAGCAGCAACAACAACAACAACAACAACAAGAACAACAACAACAACAATAATAATAATAATAATAATAATAATAATAATAATAATAATAATAATAATAATAATAATAATAATAATAATAATAATAATAATAATAATAATAATAAATATTGTTTATTTGCAATATAGGTCACTGGCATCGTTCGCTACAACAAGATTTTTTAGTGCGTTACAGAATTGAAAGTGTTATACATGATCATCAATGGATTTTTCAACTTAGACTAAATACAAATATATATTGCGCAGTAATCACTCTAATTTGAAAAGAACTATAAAGAGTGCATGGAGCAACGTTTATGATATTGATCTAAAGTCTAAAGTAGATGGTGTCGTTGATATAACGGTTTCTCTAATCTTTAAGGCTTTTATAGAAAATATTGCTAAATTAGTCAACATATTATTACTAGCATCACTTCGTATGAAAGTCCCAAATTGTTCTAAAGGTTGGGTATTTTGCAAACAAAGTTGGGTAAATAGTTTATTCGTAATTCTCCATAAAGCGGACAAGCGGTAAAAAGATGGAATCCAGTTTTGATATTGACACAATCTTTCATCATAACATATATTTTCATATCTTCCTGTGTTACCGCTCACTAGCAACTTCCCACATAAAACATGGTGATTATGTAACAAATATTGCTATCTTCTAACAATTCTAAATATCTTTTTACAAGAGAATTCCACTCCCAATGACCTATAGAAACGCAGTCTTTTTATCGACTTAATCTCATCCTGCAGCTTGTGCCTAAACATAGCTTCACATCTCTGACTTAACCATCTACAAAATCTACATTCATCATTTACGCCCTGAAATGCACCCAACGTTGTCGAAACCGAGATGTAGATAAACATTGTTAGCCCGGCAATCACATTTTCCCCAATATTAACTGTAAATTACAGCATTAATAAGGAAATATGTCTTCTCGCATCTTTAGAATTCTTAGCCAATATTTCAAAATACGTATACTCTGCTTAATAATTCTTCCTAATCCATTATATAAGAATACATTTGGAGTAGACTTCGATGTACCAGAGAGATATTTACAAAATGACACATGAACATTTTGAATATCTTAGGCATCGAAAAAGCACCAAGGCTCAGATGAGTAGTTAGGGATTGGAGCTATCATCGAGTCAAACAGACGAAGAAATCCAGTTACGGGTAATTTGATAAATTTTGAAAGACTTTTCTTCAATATATGCAGAACCTTCAGTTCCTGCTAATGTAGAGATTTCTGGCACATACACCAACAGCTTTTGAAGAATATATGCATCCTAAATACTTATTATATGATTCAGTCTTCACCTCCGTATGGCCATAGTGCCACATTTCGTAACTCCTAAAACAGCTAGGTCTGTTAATACAATCATTTTTGTCTTTTGTTCCATATTCCTATTTAATTTCCACTTTAGGCAACATGTATGCCGCCTGAATAGCATGCTTTGCAACTGTGGAGTAGTATCAGCAAATACCATTAAATCGTCTGTATACAACAGTTTAAGGTTTATATCTATATTCCACTGTGTTCGTCAGCAAAATTAACGTGGTTTAAATTCGTGAAAAAACCCCAACAAATAATGAAAAGGATAAAGGCGATAAAACACAACCTTGGCGGATGGCCAAATATCAATTAAACACATCGGTAATAAGATTGTTAGACTTAGCACATGCTTTTACATCATCATAAATTGCCCTAATGATTTTAACATTTATCCATTAATATTCTACTAACTAGCTTATAGATACAGTAAACTTCTCTATCATATCAGAGGCTTCTTCATAGTACATAAATACTGCATAGAATCTACCCCTACATTTTCTTTAATATTTGCAAATTAATGTATATAATATAAATATATTTGCAGCTGAAAGATAACCCGCTATAAATCCGGCACGATCTTTACCCACCCATTAATTTATCATATTGTTTAAAATTGCTTAATACAGGTAGACAAGCAAGGCCTCTGTAATTGGAGGCTTATTTGTATCCCATTTCTTTAAAATTGGTATGATGGTAGCCGTTGACCATTATTATGAATAATACACAACGTCGAATAGTTTTCTAAATGATGTTGCTAATATTGGTGCAGTTGTTACCCATACATATAAAGAAAACGCTGGATAAAACATCTACTCCCCCCTCCCCGCTTCATCATGTTTCAGTTTATCCAATTCTAGTCGAACCTCCCCTTCCGTGATTGTTCTCTCTAAAGTCTCATGAATTAGTTTAATGTTTTAGTTTACCTCTATTATGTCATCGTAACAGGAAAAAGTAAATAGTTCTGAAAACTAACGCATACCAAGTTGCAGATATTAATACTTATATGAGTATTTGTAATTGAATTCTTGACAAGTCACCATAAATGTTTTGTATATTTAGAGTATAAAGCAGGTAAAAATCTATTGTTTTGTTAATTCATATTGCTTTAGGTTTCTTCTTGTAAGAGATTTATACATATCCCTGTCGAATTTATAATCTTCAAGTTATTCAATTGTGCCTTTTAATCTGAACTTAGATATCTTAAGGTTTTGCTTTTGGCGATTCTGCAATCCGAGTTTACCCAAGGCAGACATTTAGCAAGTCTCTTTGGAGATGTTACAGCAAGCTTTTGCTTTCCCTTCATTACATTCATTCTGTTTTCTGCACCATTGTAAATATCAGTAATTGTTTCAACGAATTAATTAAGCCTACTATTGTATATATCAAAATATATTAAAATCCTATCCACAGTTGAGATTAATACATCTTTGTAATTTTGGATGAAAAACAGACCTTCTTCTTTGTTCCATATATATTTACCTATTTCATTGCTCCTAGACACACTCAAAGCTTTTTATTCTAGTTTACCTTCGTAGTCAAGAGAAAATACGGCGGGCATATGTATTGATTTCAATCTTTCGTCCATGTCAAAGGATAACATATTTTTAAAACACATTAGTCACCTAAAATATAATCTTTGCCGAGGCCAAGTTGCCATGGATATATGTAAATTTCCCTATCCCTTTATCTTATCCATATCTGCCATAGTTGTAGAAGTTTTTCTTTAGTGATTTATCCCCCTACGATGAGCCCGATCATAATGGCTTCCTCTTGAGTATAAATATAGTCTGGAAGTATGTCATAAACACTATCATATTTGATTAAGTCTGGTTCCGTGCCAATACAGGCATTAAAATCACTCCTAAATATTATTTTATAGTCACATATGATAGAAATAAACTTTAGAGAACGCACTTTAGCAAAAGAAATTGCATATAAATCAACATTTCAGGTCAATGAACTGTAGCGAGTTTCTCTAACAATCACAATTTTGTCTCTTTCGGTATTGCAAATTGTCGAGCACTTGATTAAGGAATCTATATACAAGCAGACTAATAACCTAAGATTAAAGTTATTTCTATAAAACATACATTACAATTTGATTCACTGATGTTAATATTTAATCCTATAATAAATTTATATATGCACAATGTATGACAAGTCTTTTGTAGCTGCATGATCCAGAACAATATATGGCAAGTCGTAAAGGTTTTTGCATATATACTAAGCTTGCATCCAAAAACCAAACTATTTGATAACTTTTGATGCTGGACGAATTCTCTATCGAAACAATGCGTGGCAGGTCTTAGATGTTTAGGTAACTCAAGAAAAGTCTGTATCCAAACAATGTATGGCACGGTTTAGAGGTTACTGTAGATGGATGAAGTCTTTCCAAAATAAAAGTCTTAGTGATTTTTGCTCTTGGACGAAGTCTATATCTATACAATACATGGTAAGTCTTCGTGGGTTTGCTGTTGTAGCTGGACCAAATATATATTCAAAAATCTTAGCGGCGTTTGTAGCTGGACGAAACCTATTGTTCAAGCACTGTATAACAAGTCAGAGGGACTTGTGTAGCTGGACGACGTCTGCATCATAGCAATGTATAACAAGTCTCAGAAGTTTTTGAAGCTGGAATAAATTTCTATTTATGGTAAGTATTAGTCGCTTTATAGTTGGAAGAAATCTGTACCCAAACAAATTTATTGCACTTCTTGGATGCTTTTGTAAATTGGCGAAGTCTGTATCCAAAGACTATGGCAAGCCTTAGAGTTTACCGGTACTGTAGATAGATGAAGTCTGTATCCAAAATCCAAACAATGTATGGCAAGTCCGAGAGCCTTTTGTAGCTGGACGAAGTTTGCATCCAAGCACTGTAAGACAAGTGTTACGTGTCTGGGCTCGTAAAAAACGAAAAAAAAAAGAATGAAGCCATCGAACATTGTAAAATTTAATAAAATAATATATTTCCCTAGAAAGCAAGGTAAAAATACAAAAAAAGACTTACGGTTTATGAAACTGATCCGAAATGAATCCAAGGATTATTTGATATAAGTCCTATAAATATATAAAGTTCTAAGTGAATCACAGTTCGAATCCCGATGAAGTTTTAAGATGGAAGGCGGTGACTCTTCAATAACCTTCTTTGTCCTGATGCGTCAACAGTTCTTTGTTGAATCACCAAGAATAATATTACAGTTTCGAATTCTGGATAATTTCCAATAAATGTATGTTCAAAAACTCTTATGTGAATTAGTAATATCAAAGGAAAATAAAGTACTTAAAATTGAAATAAAATAAAAATTCAACTCAAACTGGTGACAAGAAAAACACCTTTGAGTTCCAAAAGTTAAATGCAAAACTGGCACCAAATCACTATAATAACGTGTTTTAATGGTCACCGGTCACCTATTAACGTGTGATATTATAGTCATAAACAAAACGCATTTGTTATGTATGCACATCATACAAATGCAGAATTATACTTAAAAATGCACGTTTGTAAATGAAAAAATTATTTGGCAATATCAGTAAACAATCGGTAGTTCCCGCGTGCCAAACAAGAATGTATCCCTTTTTTCAACCTAACCATTTAAGTGTTGATTTCCCGACGTAAATGCCTATGCGATATATCTTACGATCGTGCTTTTGTACAGCAAATATGATGCAATATGTAGCATATTATTTTTTCCCTCGAAAGACCATGTTTAATAGAAAACAGTGAATTCAAACTGTGAGATAGAATAGGGTGAGGGGATGGGAAAGTTGTATCATTAATGCCGGATTAAAGTCAATTTGGCCCAAGACAATTCGGTCCAACTCGAAAGAGCGTTCGGCTTAACTTAACAATAGTTTGAACAATTTCAATTTTCTTAAAACAAGTAGATAATATGTAAGATACGTTTTAGGAATAGGGTTTTGGTAAATAGGAAAAAAAATCAACGGTATTGATATTCTTTCAAAGAAAAAAACGATATTTTGTTATGTACATATAAATATGAGAGAAACATCAGCAGACACATCTTGCTCGTTCTAATTAAACTATTTATATACATTTTATATGCAAAAAAATACATGCATTTGCATAATGAGATTCTTAATCTAAGTTATATACATTTTATATGCAAAAAAAATACATGCATTTGCACAATGAGATTCTCAATCTAAGTCTTCCGGTCAAATTATCAATAGTTATTTATTAAGCAATAAAACTTAATATGTATACATTTTTCTACGGGTAGTGTACCTGAGATATTAAAACAAATATATTTAATTTTAGGCTTCACGTTGTAATACTGCTGCATACAAAACACCTTCAGTTACACAAGAGAGAGAGAGAGAGAGAGAGAGAGAGAGAGAGAGAGAGAGAGAGAGAGAGAGAGAGAGAGAGAGAGAGAGAGAGAGAGAGAGAGAGAGAGAGAGAGAGAGAGAGAGATTTTGTTAATGTTGCTGCAATGGCTCTTTCCAGTTAATTTTAATGTTTTTATTTTTCAAATTGTCTTAGTTTGCGCGCGTGTAAATTAAAAGCTTGCCATTACTAGTCAATATTGACAATCATATTTGCTCCGTTATTCCATACAGATAAGGAATTAATTTTGTGTTGAATTTTTGACACTCTAACAAGATACAGAAAATAATGATAATCATAGAGTTATTTGAAAATGAAATGAAAGAAACTGACCTTGCATTGATATCATTCATTCCGTTTTCATCATGCGAAAAGAAAAAAATATATACCCACGAACATCGTGTATGTAGTAGATGTCGGCTTGCTTATGCATTCTTAAAGAAGTGTGTATCGCTTATGTCAAATAACAAAATCACAATAGAGACGAAAATATCACCCGATTGCTTGAAGGAACATGCCATTCACGCATGACGTTACAAGTTGCAAACTGACCAAGATTGTATTGTGTCCAGGTTAACTATGCGACGGTATTTTGCAGATAAAAATCATTATTTTAAAATACACCCACTGTGAGTGCAAATGATAATATTTTCGCTAAAATGGGTTAAAATGTGTTCTTAAAAAATGTTATTGTTGTGTATAGTATTTGTCCTGCAAACACAACTTGGAGCTAGCAATAAACTCTTTCCTCAAACTTTTCGACAGGATATCAAATGCAAAAGTCATTTTGTTACAAAGCAAAGAAAGCAAACAACTCCGAAAACTGACTTTAGTATCTTTTAAGTGTGCCGATGTTTCTTATTAAGTCGGTTGATATTAGGAAGTCAGGTTTGGTTCCTTTGAATTTTTTTTAAGTGTGCCGATTTTTAATTTTTATTTTATAAAGTTGGTCGACATAGAGAAGCCAACATTGATTCATTTTTACCTATATTAACGGTAATTTTTAAAAAAATTGAAACAATGGAAGTTTTGAAAGCGTCGCGCACGCATATCGATATAAGGCTGAGCAGTAAATTAGCTTTTAGTAGTTTTATGTAAATGTTCCCTATCCATGGTTTATAATATTTAATTTTTCAACAACAAAATGTACGTCATTTCTGGCTGGTGTCCACTATAGGTGAGAAATCGTAGCTATGTGATTGTAACTGCGTTGTTACGTCTGTTTCGAGTAATTAAATTATTATTTCTTCTTTACACTTGGCAATTCTTTTACTTTTTTGTGCAAGTATAACCAATTTTCATCATGTAATGCAAATTTAATGTAAACAGAAAAATGTTGGAGTGTGGCCGGTGACCTTAACTAAAATGCAAAACAGATTACCTGATAGGACCACGTGATAACTTTCTTCTAGCGGCTTAGAAAAAATTATATGTTCACTATATATGACTTTGACTCTACTAATGAATGTAACTATAAGATTCAATAATGAAAAAGTTGTTTACTAGAGACTTGAAACTGGTTCGGAATCTAGGTCACCAAAATATACAATATTTCTACTAATGTTTGTTTATCAGTGCAAAACTAAATGAACATATTTTTTCCTGAAAAATGTCAAATCCAGTGAATAAAGTTATCATTACAATAACATGTAATAAAATATAATAAAAATATTAAAACTAACACACAAGTAATTAAATTACATACACATAACACAATACTGAGAGACTTATATAGTATACTTCGCCAAGGATTATTTTTAAGTCGTGATCATACAGCTTACAATAATGGCTTAAAAATAACCTATAGCTAAGTATGCTTATAAATTGTATCGTATTCTGTGTTTTGTCTTTTTCAAATTTACATAAAGATTGTAATATACCACAACACTCTCCACAATTTAGTCTAGCAATGTCATCGATTTTTACACCCAGCTCTGACAAAATAATGACAACACGGTCAAATGAGAGTGGAAATTTATGACATACCTGGAATTGATTTCACAAGATTTTCGCTCCACTAAAATGATAAATTACTATGTGTATAAAAGTCCTCCTGTGTTGATACAAGTAAAGATTTAGATAAAATCATCAATGGACTGACAGATTTTAATTAGTCCACCTAATTAAAATACTCATTATTGTCAAAACACAGACATGATAGTAATTCAATTAGATAATTTTACATTCATAGAATGACAATAAACACACCAACATTGAAACTGATGTGGTTCGGATAGATTGTTTAAATAAAAATTTTAATTACGATGTTTTAGACAGTGTTTGAGGTCATTACGTCATTAGATAGATGATAACACGATTTTGTTTATAACCATGTTTTAAGTCTTCATTGTCACTGAAACTTGTTGAGTTTCTGAAAAAGTAAAGAAATGAAAATAAAAGGCATTAAATATGTCATCATCACATAAATACACATTAATAAATACATAAAAAACAAAACAACAGTCGTTTGATTTAAAACCTTGTAGGACATAAACTGACAACGTCTAAAATGTTAAATAGATTTGTAATTTTGTCAAAATGTGATCGCTAGATGAAGCAACATATTTACATGTCTTTTTATGAGTTGAGATAACGCAATTATTTTTATTCCAGTGTTAAAAAAATCGCTTTGTTTGCTATGTAGTACATACAATCTGACTGATTCTTGCGGAAAGCAGTTTCGGGACAGTCGTAACGTTTATAATTCAAAACTGACCTGCATAAATAAAAAGGTCAAAACTTGATTGATTTTAAAACGTCTAGATGATAAGATAATTTTTTCTTTAGTGGATTAATTTCATCTGAGAAAAGGTATATCCGACTGACAAACTAATATCCAATATAAGCAATCCATGATAAGTGCCATCTTTCGTTATCTCAGGAATGTAGCTTTCAGGAATATATTGGTTTTCAAATCCAGTGAATTTGCCGAACCAGAAATATTAATGAATGTCTAATCAATCCAGGATGAAAATGCTTTACATTATATTCACTAAGACCAGGTTATTTTATCTTATAAAATGGACTTGATTTCAAATGTAATACTTTCTTTCAAATAATTCTTATTTTACTACCACAATGAAATAATAAATTAATTATTATATTCATATATATATATATATATATATATATATATATATATATATATATATATATATATCTATATATATATAAAATATATAGATATATATATATATATATATATATATATATATATATATATATATATATATATATATTTATATATATATATATATATATATGTGTGTGTGTGTGTGTGTGTATTGCAAAGTGGATGTTGTGATGGTTTGCTATGTGTTCATGGATACATCTGGTAAGCAAAGAACATAGATATGCAATGGCGACCACTGTAATATTTCTGCGCACATAAAATCTCCTAGGTGTAGTCATAAGAACATCTCGGATGTAATTTGGCGCTAATGAGAATTATATTCGGAAGTACACTTTTTCACTGGGCACAGAGTAAGCGACGGAATCAAACACATTCAATATCAAACACTTGTCTAGAGCATTTATAAATTTATATCTGATCATAATGGACCGGGAGTAAAGTTTTAGTTTCCGGATCAGTCAAAACACAGGCTGTGATCATATCACACGCTGATTTTGCGTTTACTTTAACAACCATACCGAAAGGCGTATTATAATATAGAATGATTTTTTTCCCTAATTATTTCATTAAACTCGGTTCCTTTCAAAAATGCACTACGAAGAAAGTCACAGGCTAACAAAAACTCTAAAATAGATACGAACTACGTTGTTGGTACTGAGCTGAAAGCATTTGATCCTAGTCGGACCCAACATGTCGTTATCGACCTATTTATCTACATACGTACTTTTGTGCATGCATCCATCTATTCATATATTCATCACCTGTCTATTATTGTATACATAGGGCGTTTTCCAAAATTCAAAATAATATTGTGCAATCTTCACAAATCGTTATTTTAAATACAATAAATTAAACCAATGAAAAAACTCTACATGAAAGATGACAGTTATAGATCCAAGTCTGTCATTAATGCGTTATAAAAATAGCTAAACACAAGTAGAACTTTATCTTCTATTTTACATGTCTGGCTTATTTTTCTTCTTCTCCACATTACATACGTTAATGCCTTCTGCAAGAACCCATCAATAACTTCATATATTACGCGATTATTGACCTTACTTGGGGTGAATATGAAATTTTACGAACCATTAAACCTAATATATTGATTGACGCAGAGCAGAGCTCTATATCGTTCGTTTTTAATTGCCTTTCACATGATTTAATGTAAATTGTTCAAGTTTCTAAATTCAGCATTGGAAAAAATGGCATATGATTTAATTGCCAGCACACCAAAACATGTTATGACGTCACTACAGTGCATTGTAATGAATTATTACAAATCAGATGATGTTGTACCAACCATTGAAAAAGCGTTGAATCATGCAATACTATTTTATACGTGCTTGACGTAAATCAATTTAAACATGTGTGGTCTTCGTTGTGGTAAAATCGCTAATGTTGAGCTAATGTTAGTGTAAAATTAACCGTGATAAGAAGAAGGTGGAGTGCAGGGTCGCAAAGGATGTCGCTTTTACATGATGATGATTACGCCATCTATTAAATTTAATTGGGACTAAACATAAACTCCTTGCCTGATACGACATGCACTGTTTGCATACTAAATTCAAAGATGCGTCATGGATCTTGTTTGCAAAATATTGCAAAGGGAATGGTAGATAACGTATGTACTAGTTTAATAAAGGAGTCCAACCGCACAGATGCAGATCTGCCGTCGTATATCGCGCCAGTAAATCTGAATCTATGTAGTCTGCAGTTTATAAGAAGTAATCAGTAGATCAAACAACGTAAACCATAATATACATACGCATTATGCTTCAGAAGATCAGGGTCTATGTTTTTCCATTGGACTTGGCTTATAAATGAGTGGACATACTATGTCCTAATAATATTACACATCCTGAAAGAAAGACCTCAATGGAAGCATAATTGCCTAAAGTCAAAGTTATACTGATAATTTAATCTCATGTATTCAAATACACAGACGTGCATTTGCTGATCAAACCATTGCAAATAAACAGTCTTGTTAAAGTGTGTACAAATCATTAATATTATTTGTAATTTTAAAACACAAATGCAGATATTGCGAACGAACAAGATTGTAGTATCTTCTGATCTATAATAGTTTGTATATCTGTGTAACAATTTTTTTACTCATATCGCTACAATGTCTGCAGTGTAGAAGTCCATAATGATGTCTAGCACAGAAGCATCATGCCACAGACATGTAACATGATGTCACACGCATTCACATTATCCTGAAGCCGCCAGACCTACCAATGCTGACACTAACCTCTTAATGATGAGTGCCAAGCGAGCCAGCTGTTTATAAGTTTTTGTAGGCGTATCCGGTGGCTTAGTGGTTAGACCGTCCACCTCGCGTATCCGAGGTGGACGGTCTAACCACTAAGCCACCGGAGCGATCACGATATATAACAGTGTGATGTTCCCTTAAAATCATGTCATTGTTATATAAGGTGTTATCTTTCATTTTCACTGCGATAAGCCGTTTGAACCATAACTGAAAAACTACAGTTCAAGAATTAAACTGCTTTTAATAGAAACATTCGAAATATTAGTATTATGAATCAAACATTTGTGTCTATAAATTAAATTTTGAATTTTGAATCGAACTTTATATATATATATATATCTATCTATCTATCTATCTATCTATCTATCTATATATATATATATATATATATATATATATATATATATATATATATATATATATATATATATATATATATATATATATATATATATATATATATATATATATATAATACAAATCATATGGCGAATAATAACCCTTTCAAGCGCACTGGATCCACCAAGGAATCACGTGTGTCAGGGATTGATTAAAATAGCTGCAATAAACTGACGACGAACAGTACGAAACTAGTAACTAACTAGCCTAAGCGCTTTCGACTCTTAATGAGTCTTTTTCAAAGGCAAATACAAAACATATATACGACAAACAAATAAACACAAAAACGTTGTGTTTGTAAACCTCTACATGGCTGTCTCCACATGTGTTAAAACTATAAATACAACCAGCTTGTATAGACTAGTTGCGGAAACTGAAAACGGTGTATAATTCCCTAAAAGTCTACAAGCCAAAGCGACATCTGGCTAAACATTTAATGTACCTAGGCTACGACAAAGACCTGATTGCGGAGGCAATCCAAAGGGCCAAACAAACAAACCGTGATGACTACTCAGATATGGACAGAAAGAAAAGTTTGATAGGATACCATTTATTCTGACCTATCACCCAGACAATCCCAAAGTAGGTAAAATCATCGCAAACCACTGGCCAACCGTGCAATCGTCAGACATTAAACCTAATACTACCGAAAAAACCTGTAATAGCTTACCGGAGACCGAAAAACCTAAAGGACATCCTAGTCAGGGCAATGCTAACGCCAATCGCTAGTCAAAACCAACCTAGTCAATCTGGACCCTGTGGCGATAAAAGATGCAAAACCTGTCAACATATGACAGAGACCAAGACATTCACTAGCACAGTGACTAAAGAAAAACTAAACATACATGGTCCAAACAAAACGTGCAAAACAGAGAATGTGATTTATCTCATCAGATGTAAGATCTGTGGCCTTCAGTACGTCGGAGAAACTGAAAAGCTACACAAAAGATTAAACCTTCATAGATCTGATTGAATGACAAAAAAGCTGTATAGAAGCCCGGTCGAAGAACACTTCTCCTCCCCTGGCCACACTTTCAGTGATATAATACTTATCGCTATTGCTAACAACCACAGCTGGAGTACCGAAACCAGGAAGGAAAAGGAATCATACTGGATACGCCGCCTTAGAACATTGAAACCAAGCGGTCTAAACCAAGAAGAATAGAAAATGAAAACTATGCACTAGTAGAATTTAACATTTTCTAAATCTTCTTATTATCCTTCAATTTTTACTATAAAAATAACCGGTATAGAATCAAATATCCGGGATAAAATCTGCGTTAAAAAATGTACAGAAAGTAAAAATAGATGTCGCTTTGGCTTGTACACTTTTAGGAAATTATACACCGTTTTCAGTTTCCGCAACTAGTCTATACAAGCTGGTTGTATTTATAGTTTTAACACATGTGGAGACAGCCATGTATAGGTTTACAAACACTACGTTTTGTGTTTATTTGTTTGTCGTATATATATTTTGTATTTGCCTTTGAAAAAGACTCATTAAGAGCCGAAAGCGCTTAGGCTAGTTAGTTACTAGTTTCGTACTGTTCGTCGTCAGTTTATTGCATATATATATATATATATATATATATATATATATATATATATATATATATATATATATATATATATATATATATATAACTTCAGATTCATATATATATATATATATATATATATATATATATATATATATATATATATATATATATATATATATGAATCTGAAGTTAAAGCCACACTTAGACTATTTGATTTAAGCGACCAGCAAGAGATATTGTGGTCAAAATCTGTGTTAACATTATTGACCATAATGGTCAGATCTCCAGTTACACAATCATGCATACCGTGCCGGATTAAACCGTGTTGGCCCCTAGGCAGTCGAAATCTGTCTTTCCCCCCCCCATCGCAAATTATCTCCTAATACGTCAAGATCAAATCAGTTCAATATTATGTTTGATCCGTTGTCGCGTGACCACTGAAAGGCGTTGGGGTCCTAGACCGGTGCCTGGTCTGCCTATTGGGTCATCCGGCACTGCATACATACAATTAGTTCTTATTTTTCATCCAAGAACTGCTTCCCTCACTTTCGAGAATGAAAAAAAAATATCCCGGGAAGACGATTTTAATTACGTTCTCTGTTGTGTGAAAATGTAGGAATGATCTGCGATCACTCAGTGACAGCAATAAATAACATCCTACCACCGAAAACTTCGAATAACATCCTACCACCGAAAACTTCGAGTCTTGCAGCTTATGGTTACTGACATTTTGCGACCTATAATGATTTGGCAACATCTCTTGATTCCATATAAGTAGATGTCCAAATAATCAGATCAAAGCTATTTCATGCAAATAACGGGGTTTTATCACATGCATCCTTAGGAACTGATGCGACTTCGGACAACACAAACATTTGTATAATAAAGGTATCTGAGTATCTAACGATTGTTAAAATATTTTTAATGTATTCATAGACATTGCTCTTCATTTTACATTTATGAAAGTATTTCATACTATAACCGAAAATAAAATTATTTATAATCGTATGCGAACGCCTATAAGTCGGTTCATCTGCCAATTATATCGAACCTGATCTGTCGTTAAAAAATGAGCCCACACATTAAGGTCTGTATTATTTGTTCTATTGATCACTCATAGCTAAATATAAAGACAAAACTCTGTCCATGCATTATGCGACGGTAGATCTGGGTCTTTGTACTTTGGAGATGCATTCAACTTAAACGTCACTATATCCTAGTATTCATTCCATCTTGTTTTCATTTGGTTATTTATTGATTTGTTACACCTCAGTTGAATTATTCATGCCTATGTAAATTTATGTATACCTCTGTTTATTCATATCTCTATTTATTGATTCATATCTTCATATCTCTATTTATTCATATGTCTTTTTATTTATTGATATCTCTATTTATTTATTAATATCTTCATACCTCTATTTATTCATATGTCTATTTATTTATTGATATCTCTATTAATTTATTCATGCCTCTACTTTTATATCGCTTACTTTCGAATTTAAAATTTATAAAAAGCAAATCCAAAAAAACCCAGGATAAACTCTTGTTGCAAATACACACACACACACACACACACACACACACACACACACACACACACACGCACACACACACAAATTGTCAAAAATTCTCCAGTCTGATTAAAATCCGGATTTGCTTATGAATACGCAGTGTATAATATCGTGATTGTATTCAGATTGCGTCTTACACTGCCTTACTCTCAACCTACGCATTACCATCTGTTACTTCGAGCACATAAAATGCGCGCTACTTCGTTTTATGTTTTCTAGCCTCCTAAACAAAGTAATTACTTTAGTCCCTTATTTGTTGATCAAAACTTAAGACGGTCGATAATCCAATTGTATGTAACGCTTATGCAAATGAATAGGAAGGTGGTTGCAACTGTAGAGCAAGGACCACTTTACGCGAACAAAGACGAATATCATATTCATGCGAGGTCTCTTTGTCGGCCTGCTTTTATCTGGATCTCCGTACACGAGCATAGGGTAGATATAAGTGCGATTATTAATGCTCCGACAGATGGTATCTCAGAAGTTGTTCTTAATTTTTCTTTTTCTACAAGATACACAACTATAAGATTTCATTTAATATATCTAGTGGTTTACAATAAAAGCAAGGTTGAAATAGCGTAAATGTACAATCTTCGCCCTCATCATTTCACTTGCATCTTACCTGTTTTTTTTTTCTTCAAATGAGAACAGCGGAAGTAGGAATTGGTGGAAATGATCCAGACAGCTGAGTAAAAAGTGCAGTAAAATTGTGATAACCAATGAAGAATCTAATTAGATGTGACTTTATATTTGCAGATTGAATGGCAGACAAATTGGTTGATATTTCGTTATATATCTTCATGTGTATTTAAATTTTTAATGATATAAATTTTATAAAGACTTAGATCACTCTTTATATATTATGACAGAATATATTTTCTAAACAGACATTAATGGTTTTCTTTCTCGGAATCAGGGCAATACAAGACTTTATTACACTCAGCTTGTAAAGGTTACAACATGAAGTATATAAGATAAAGAACATGAGTACATAGCATATGATGATATTAAATAGAGCTTAACATAGTTTTCAATATTTGAAAAACACAATTTAAAACCTGCTAAATACTTTTAAGAGACGTACTTTACCTATATTCCTTAGTTGATCACGCTTATAACATTAGCCTTGAAAGTGTAAGAGTGAGGTATACATTTTCGTCTTTAATCGTTAAAATAGAACATGACAGAAGTTAGAGATTTTCATCTCCTATTTCTTGAGAGTGATATAGTGTGTAATATCTTTCGTTACAGAGAACATTAGCCCACCTACCAGTTTCGACTGAATATCTATAATTTTCAGTTTTGAGCTTAATTATGTTCTTAGATATATTTTTGGCAATGTGGAATAGATCTTTTATACATTATAACTCGTTTTAAATAACCTGTAATTTAGATCATCCGATGACGTATCTCACTCTCGAATTAAGTGCCTGGACCACATGTCAGAGATTAGAAGACCTAGTATGAAAAAAAAACATGGAGTCATGTGTCTGAACTAGGTATATAAATCTTAAAACTTGTGAGCTTGAGTTTGAACGAGATTTCTTGTCAACCAGTCTATAAAAAATCTTTACATTTCTAACGTCACTTTCGATTGGTTAAGACTGAAAAATAAATATCGTAGTTAAACTTCCAGTTTTACGATTTCCAGAAAAGAATATGAAAGGCATACACAAAAATACTCTTAAAATAGCATAGTATACTAAATTTACCCTTTATTCATTAGTTAATGAACTTTTTTATTTATGATTTCATTATCTGTCCAGCATGATCATGATTTAATATAGATGAAGCATGACCAATTTCCTTTGCAATTTATAGTGGCATGTCGTTCCGTTTAAACTACTTACATAATTTTCTATTTTGTAAAAACAAATTCGTTAAATGAAATGGATGACTTAAGCCCAAAAACCTGAAATAAATACAATGAAACACAGCTGGTGATAACACGAATACAACAATTTTGTTGATAATACAAAATGATTTTGCATTGAAGATAATGGGACTCATTATACTTGCCTATATAGAATCCATCTACAAGCAACATACTGATCTGCCTTATCGCCATATGTCGGTAGATCAGTGTATGTGTTGTTTGTTTTATTGGTTATTCCAAGCACAAAACAAAGACAACATCGTGCAGGCAGGTCTGTGCTTAGGCAGTTTTATAGTTCGATTCGTCTAATAGCAAGTATTAAGATAAACGTCTTTAAAAACATAAATGGTTTTGGATATATGCATCAGATCTGAGCGAAATCGGGAGGCGATGACTACTGTAGAAATGAATATATATATATATATATATATATATATATATATATATATATATATATATATATATATATATATATATATATATATATATATATATATATATATATTGGTAGTATTGCTAATGTTAAAAAATGTACGTCAATGATTATATCAAGATACGTCTAATGGTAGACTCAAAGTAAAGTGCATGTCCTGTAGTATGTTAATATTTTGCTCTAACATGTATACAAGTAATATGATAATAGCGTTTTAAAATTTTGGTTACTGATCTAAGTTCAAGTCTATTACCCTTATGTCTTTCTCTGCACATCACCTGCGCGAACCCGCCAAAAACAACTACCAAGAGGTGTCCCTGTGAGAGAATAGTCATTTATGCCAACACGATGTCGAACTTAGCCACTCTAATCGTTTTAATAAGCGATACGGACAATGAGAGTTGCAGTGCTCGACTTTAATTGTTCTCAATTAAAGTTTATTAACTGTGTTAAGGTGCTTGATACAATAATAAAATTGTTTTAAATTTTAATTAAGTTTTAAAATGATTTATCTTTCAGCAAGTATGCAAATAATAGTAAAGTTTCACTTATCTTGAAAGATTGGTTTACGAGTATTATTTCCAAAATAACACATTTCACTGATTGGATTCTTGCTTGAAGTATGTAAATAATTTTGCTTTTTTTTCATGAAGTTAGCCCGACCTAGAATTTCAAGCCACGTCACTACTTCCCCGATTTCTAAGACATTATAGCAGAATATTGCGAATAGTTCCGTTTCTTTTTCAAACTGAAGGTCTGTCACACTACGTTGATAATATCATTAAGGAAAGTCGTGATCTCTTGACCATGTTCAGTAAATGTACAAGGGCTTCCAATTAGAATAAAGCAGATTTATTTTCGCGTAATTGGTCTCAATTTGAAAGATAAGTCGTTTGGCGAGAGGTACTAAATCCATTTAATAAGGCTAAAGTTCAGATGATGGTGTACATAATTAACTAGAGTCGTTAGAAACAGTTTTACTTTCCGCTATTTCATTACGTGAAAATGAGGACTCGTTTCTAAATCAATTAGTGGTAATTACGTCGTGGAAATTTATTATCACCAGCTTGAAGTAATTGCACATACTCTCAAAATAACATATATTTAACAAGCGTAATTCTACATCGGTAACTATTTGTGCTACCCATCACAACAGCTACGACTTAATATAAGGGTCGCTATTTTCTTTTTTGTTTGTGTAGCAGACATTTTGGGGAGATAAAAGTCTGCCTTCATGCAGATAACTGATATCATCTTTAATGGAATTACTTTGATTTTAAATAAATAGCCAGTATTGCTTCTTGAAACGTTAATATGCAAGGTGTGAAAGATTTATATTTCTGCTCGCTAGTTTTGCATTTGTCTTTAAAAATTATGCATTATCTTAATTGTTTATTTTCCTTTTTTGACGAAGTTACAAATGCCATAATGGCTAAAACAACGTATATATATTTAATTTTCACGTACAATTTTCTTTATTTTGAATACAGTTATCAGGGCAATCTATTTATGAAGATAAGTGTAAAATTCATTTACAAAGGAAGAAATAACAAAAACGTGTTGACTCTCATCTTTCATCACTTGTACAAGAACGTTATATTCACAAACATTCTTTGAAAGTCTTCAGATAATTAAATTTATAATGCACTGAAAAAAACGAGTGTTGCTAGATGCAACTTTGGGACAATGATTTCGTGTTGAAATAGACAGGGCTTATTTGTCTACAGGTGTATATGAGACTGATATATAAATATATGTGGAGTGCAATATATAAATAGATGTGGAAAGCAATATTAAAAGCTACAGCTGAATTGACAATTCAGCTTATCCACCCATGGCAGACTCTGGAACTCAGATATAGTCCGACGTGCCCTTTTTCATGTCTTTAGAGGCAAATTACTGATTAAATCTTTTGGCTAGGAATGAGTCCCAAGATAATATTCCAGCTAAGGTCTTGTGCGTTATAAATGGGTGATGTTTATTTATTTAATTTTAATTTAAAAATTGAGTTTGTTTTATCTTTTTTGAGTAATAACTCTAGTTTTATACAAAATTATATGCATACACAAATACAGACAAGCTTTTTACAACAGGCAAGCACGAGTTATCTACCTTCAATTATTTTACTTAAAACTACATGTGAATGTGCTATCACTGGACAGGTTTTGGTGAATTTTAACCGACAATGAAAAATGAGAATAAGTTTATATTAAAGATAGAAATTAAAAGTTATTTTATTTTCGAAAGAAAAGCATGCTTATGAGATATTGACTGAGGTAATAAGGGTAATTCCTCATACATCTGCTGGCTTTTATACTGAAGCCACCCTGCCACCAACCCTTCTTTTTACATTCATTTTTGACAGCACGGGGGAATTTTGAATATTGTCCTGTGAAAATGCTGCTAAAAGAATCAGTATGTGCCTTTTCCACGATTAAAGTGTACCAGCACTAAAACAATTAGCTTGCCTTTCGTCACCCGCAAACATTTTCGATATTTATATTTAAATACGTAAGCCAAGTCTAACGTTCACTTGTAGCCCTAGTTACGCATTGGATCTCCAATGCTAGTCTAACTGTGACAGCAGTCAACAAACAACTTTTTTTCAAGCCTAACTCAAAAGTAAATGTAAACCACACTACATATTTCTATTCTGTTCCAAGTTGTAAACTCTAGGCATATGATAATTAGGTATATGCCTTCAATCTTGAAAATTAGGGAGTTGTCAAAATACGAAACTATACAGTGAGACCTTAAAGATCACTGGCCCTCTATGTTGCACAAACTTGTGATATTATAATAGTTATAAAAAAGCATTTTGCTATGTATACACACCATGAAAATGTTCCATTACACTTAAATCCGCATTTTTTGTACTGAAAAATTTATTTGGCACTTTCCGTAAACAATCGGTAATTTCCGCATGACAAAAACTCATCTGACGTATATTTGTCCTTTCTATTCAACCTAGCCATTATAGTGTTTGATTTCCGCACGTAAATATCTATATATTTTACGATCGTGCTTTTGTGCAGCAAATGGATGTAACCAAGAGTTCTACATAGTATATTCTATACTATACATATTCTATACTATATATATATATATATATATATATATATATATATATATATATATATATATATTATATATATATATATATATATATATATATATATATATATATATATATATATATATATATATATATATATATATATATATACACATTGTTGCAAACTAGTGGTATTTGCTTGACTAAGCGGTGTTAAAACCATGGCGCGATTCCCGCTAGAAGTCATAAGTTTACCCCAAGTTTCCAAAGACTTCTATACAACTTCAGTTGTAATTAGTAAGCCCGATGTGTCCATTCTATACATACATTTGAATCTAATCAATGCAAGACCACATTATTCACGACTTGCCAAATATCTTTCAACCGCACATCTGCATAGTTTCTCTTCACCATCTTTCCGTACTGTCAGCAGTTCACGCCGTAGAATCTCTACATCTATCCCCTAACACATGAAACTATTTTAACTCCGCCACCTTAGGCTAGTCAGTCTATGGTTTCAAGGCGCGTCACGCCATTACAACAGCCTAACATTTGCTAATATGGCAACATAAACGGTGTCTGCCGAGTCCCTTCTTGTTAATTTCATTGTGTAATTTACCTGTTTCCTACCGTAAATACTGCCACTGAAGTCACAACACCAATGTACACCACAATATTTTAAAAAGGACTACATTATTACAGGGAGAGTCATGCGGTTTGGGTCTGAATTCGCTACTCATTGACCTTTGCATCATGGAAACTGACTACCACTTTCTCTCCGTCGTGACGTTTGCTCCTAATAGGCTAATTGTTTTTCTGGCTAAGGAATATCTCCCATTGCACCGAATTCCAAATTGACTGGATTCTTTTCAGTGTGCCGATTTTTGTTTTTATGACTTCGGTCGACGTAAGGAAGCCAGATTTGGTTCATTTTGATTCTTCTAAGCGTGCCGATTGTCTTTTCTCCACAAAGGCGGCCGACATAGGGAAACCAGCATTCATTCATTTTTACCTGTATTAACGGGAATTTTGAAAATAAACTGAGAAAATGGAACAGTTTTGAAAGCGACACAATCTAGTGCGTCATGGACACACATCGATATAAGGCTGAATAGTAAATAAGTTTTCAATAGTTTTATCATAATAATCCCAATCCATAGTTCATAGTTCTTTATTTTTCGACAAGAAGAAGAATGTGCGTCATAGGTAGGAAATAGTTGCTAAGGAGAAGTAGCAATGTTGGATACTTTTATTTCGAGGAATTAAATTATTATTTCTTCTTTAACTTGATAATTCTTGTATTCTCTTTGTGCAAGTATAATTACGAGTGTAACGCAAACCTGATGTAAAAAGAAAAATGTTAATGTACGGTGACCTTTAACATACTGAAGCGAAAGGGAGCTAAAAATTATTAGATAATTTTTCAGCATAAAGAAAAAGTTCCCGCCATACTAGTACTACGGTGGTATAAACAGAACACCTTGACTGACAGGATCTTTAGAAATTGTTGTTACGCTTTGCGGAATAGTTGCTTAGAATCTAATAAACAAAATTTACCTTTAAGTTTTGGTGGGTGTCACTCGTCATCACAAGATCAAAGACAATTAAAGTTGATAGTGATAACGCTAACAATGCTGAAATCTCAACCACAAACCATCATTATATATATATATATATATATATATATATATATATATATATATATATATATATATATATATATATATATATATATATATATATATATATATATATATATATATATATATATAATCATTCAAACATTAACACATAATATAGAATAAAATAAAAAGAGCATTTTTTCTTCAAGGGACATTTTTGCTGCTTTTCATCAGGCAATATTTTCGTTCCGTTGAAAAAAACTTGAATTAAAATAGGTTTTTTTTTTAGGTTAACCCCAAAATTACCAAGCACCATATAGAGAACGTGTATATTTGTTTTATTGCCAATATCAATGTTGTATGTTTTCCTATTTTAGCCAATTTGTATGTTGCAAAATTAGTCTGCTTGTTTATTATATTATCATATTCTATCGTTCAAAAACTCGAGCCAGTTTGTCCTTTGTTAAGTGCTTTTAACACAAATAAATGATTTTGATACAGAAACTCAGAAACTTCTCAAACTATATTTATCAATGTCCCATATGCCAGGGGAAAATATTATTGAAGTCTGTATATAATAATTTGAAAAAGGTCGGTAATTTTATGACTGATTTCATAGAAACAATATATCCGAATTTGCGTCTGGCTTGAAGAATAAATTAACATCTATGTATAATGCAGCATACATAAATGATACAAAATCTCTTTGAAGTTATCCTTAAGATAAGAACATGTGGAATAATAAAAACCAGAACATAACGATTTGTTTAAGGAATTCGCTCTTTTGAACTATTTGCAATGTTATATCACACTGTCCTAAGTTGTGCGCCATGAATTTCCTATTTATGGTAGATAATTTGCGATTATTTTTTTTTTCTGGCGTTAATGAAGATCAGGAAAGAAAAGTCTTAGTATTCATTACCTACAAGAACGACATGTGATCACGGGTCCATGTATCGTGTCACAAAGTTAGCTGAAGTTCATCATCTACTAATGGTGTTAGTATTCCCCAGAGGCTTCTACTTGTTTCTGTATATTGGATGTTGGTCATGCTGATGTTCATCACTTTGTAACAATGGGTGTTATTCATGTTGACGTTCATCACTTTTGCAACGTTGAATGTTATTCATGCTGACGTTCATCACTTTTTGCAACATTGGGTGCTATTTATATTGACGTTCATCATTTTTGCAACACTGGGTGTTAGTCATGTTGACATTCATCACTTTACAACATTGGGTGTTAATTATGTTGACGTTCATCACTTTTGCAACGTTGAGTGTTATTCATGCTGACGTTCATCACTTTTTGCAACATTGGGTGCTATTTATATTGACGTTCATCATTTTTGAAACACTGGGTGTTAGTCATGTTGACATTCATCACTTTACAACAATGGGTGTTATTCATGTTGACATTCATCACTTTACAACATTGGGTGTTATTCATGTTGACGTTCATCACTTTGCAACATTGGGTGTTAGTGATGCTGACGTTCATCACTTACTAACATTGTGTTAGTCATATTGACGTTCATCACTTTGAGTGTTAGTCATGTTAACGTTAATTCATCTTTAAACCAGAGATCAGTTTCCCAGAGGTCTGTCACCTATTACCCAATCATGACATTCTCTGATAGTAATGTCAAACTGATACACATGTGCCATCGTGTGAACTCTTTCCATACGATTTAAAATATATCAGATACTGCAAATTTCTCTCCTTCAAGAGATATTGTGTATTGTGCATTGATGACGTAATACTATGGGTGCATTAGGTAAGCTGTGTAACACTACCGTTGATTCGTTTCCACTGTTATCTTTCGCAGCCTGGACCTTTCTCCACGTTAGTGTTTCAGGAATATTGGATTTTAAACATTTTTGCAAAATCATTCAGGACGAAAACTATCCAGTCTTGTTTGTAACAGAATTGAAACCGAGTGGGATTTCTCTGTTTTGGAATAAATGAATAAGAACAACACAAAGCGATGAATGAATGAATTTATAAAATGCATTACTAGATATATAGAGATATGGATATAAAACAAATTCAAAGACTCTTACACGTTCACTACTATCATATGACTAATACAATATGTTCTACATACACTCACGAAATGAGAAAAAACGATAATATGATCTAACCTAACAAATGTATCACATGCTATGAAAAAAAATGAAAAGTAAGAATGAAATACGATATCCTTTTTAATTTCGTATAAGTATTTAACTGAGATTCACACAATCTCTTGAAGGAAAATGATCAATACTCAAATGTTATTTCTGACACTTCGACCACTTCTTGCTTTCAACACGAATGAACACAAACATGCGTCCCTCAACTCGAATCCACTTCCTAAACTGACTACAGTTTATGCAATATATGAACTCAAATCTGTGGTCGACTCCCATTAGATACCGAATCTCCTGCTAGGCTTCGAAAATTCCACTGAGGCTTCGTTAACCCGCTAATGTCCAATGATATCCGATAATGTTCATTAAGCGTTCTTAATGTCCGCTATCCTATGGGCTACAACAATTGGATCCAACAGACTCCAATGGCTCCCATAATTCACAACAGACTCTCGCAATCCCAATAGACTACAGCTATCACAATAGACTCCCGTATTCTATAATAATATCGAACTGTCTACAATGGTATCCAACCGGCTTGAATAGTATCGAACAGGCTACTATAGTACCCAACGGCTACTATAGCATCTGACGGGGTCACTCGTGTCCAAAAGAAAAGAAAAGCTACAATAAAACAAAACTATTTGTTATTAAAATGGTAATAAGAACAAACGCTAAAAACGAAACATCATCGGACAAGACACAAAACCGAGAAATAGTCTCACAAATCAAATAAGACGAAATTTCGACACTTACCCCTATGACCTGAGACGATGGTAGAAAGTTCGCCTACCACTGACGAAATCCAAATGACTTGTATCTTAGTTTACAATGTATCAAGCTTAAGACCATAGGAGTGATTAATAGTCATAGACAAATGTTCACGTAATCCATGCTTTTCGATGGCTCTCCGCCTGCATGTAATTTCAAATCACTTTACCGGGTGGCCAGTGATTCACCCCAGGTAACATTGTACGCCTGTACAACAAATAAGGTGAAAAATAGATTAAAGGCAAAACCAAGTTATTTTAGCCTTATTCTGTGACACTGTTCGACTGTTGTTCCTATTCGTATAATAAAGTCTCGTGGTTTTCTGTTATAGAAAAAAACTCCATCGAATAACAATGAGATGTAAAACGCAGTAACATTTGAATTACATAATTATGCATACAAATTCAAGAAATGCAACATATTTTAAGTTTCAAAAAGCAGAAGAGAAAATATTAACATTAACATTTTCTTTCAAGTTCGCAGCTGAATATGTAAACACACAACACAATGCACAATGCAATGATATACGTTCTTTTTTTATAAAATAATGTTTACAAAACTTTCATATCAGGCGAACAAATGGAGGACATATTTTGGAGATGAGCTTGAATGCTGTTTACTTTGCCGTAAACTATATTTCCTGTGATATTAGGCAATGTTGCAATTTGGCATGCAACTGAGCTAGTCAGGTCTCTTGAGAGGTAGAGAGGCCAAGGCCACTTCTAGGGATTAGGCCCCAGTTTAAAGTGACTATATTTAAAACGTGGAAATAAATCGAATGCCAAAAAGAAGTCCATATAATTGATTAAATAAAAATCTAAATATCAACTAAGTACACAACGAAATATTAAAAAAAATCCTTTCTAGGCTCCTTAGGAGTTGATGACTATTGGGCTGGAGAATGTGCAAGAATATACGTTTGTCCTCATGAATGCTTGGTTTACTGTGTGACTGCAGCACATAACCATATTAACGTAAGCAACCTAATCTATGAAAAAGTACCTATTTTATTGTAAATAACTCTAATACAACGTAATGTATATTCACCAGGCTACCGACTAAATATGTATGCAACGTAATGTTTATCCAGCAAATGACCGACTATATCTACATCTATATGTGTCAGGTCTCGTCAGAGGTAAAGAGGCAAAGGCCACTTCGAGAGTTTAAAAATACAAAGACTAGATTTAGGTCTTGTGATAATTGGTCAGATTCATCCACACCATATCTATCTATCTATCTATCTATCTATCTATCTATCTATCTATCTATCTATCTATCTATCTATCTATCTATCTATCTATCTATCTATCTATCTATCTATCTATCTATCTGTCTATCTGTCTATCTATCTACCTGTCTATCTATCTATCTATCTATCTATCTATCTATCTATCTATCTATCTATCTATCTATCTATCTATCTATCTATCTATCTATCTATCTATCTATCTATCTATCTGTCTATCTGTCTATCTATCTACCTGTCTATCTATCTATCTATCTATCTATCTATCTATCTATCTATCTATCTATCTATCTATCTATCTATCTATCTACCTGTCTATCTATCTATCTATCTATCTATCTATCTATCTATCTATCTATCTATCTATCTATCTATCTATCTATCTATCTATCTATCTATCTATCTATCTATCTATCTATCTATCTATCTATCTGTCTGTCTGTCTGTCTATCTATCTATCTATCTATCTATCTATCTATCTATCTATCTATCTATCTGTCTGTCTGTCTGTCTGTCTGTCTGTCTGTCTGTCTGTCTATCTGTCTGTCTGTCTGTCTGTCTGTCTATCTATCTATCTATCTATCTATCTATCTATCTATCTATCTATCTATCTATCTATCTATCTATCTGTCTATCTATCTATCTATCTATCTATCTATCTATCTATAATGGTGTGGGTCGATTACATATATGATCAATTTGTATCATAAAACCTAAATCTTGTCTTTATATTGTCATAATTGATTACTATAAATTATAAATTTCCAAGTATATTGTTTAAGATTGAAAATATAATTTGCAACATGATTTTAATTCAACATTTTTTGAAAAGGGTCTCTTAGTGTATCGAAAGGAATGTTTATGTAAAATACAGAATGAGTGAAAACATTAGGTCTATTGTAAACAGATGAAACAGAAAGAAAGTACGGAATGTATAACCTTGTCAACATTTTCCCCAATCATTCACTTCGAAATCTATGTTTTCTATCCATGTACCCTATTAGAGCTCATTTAAAGCATGGCAAATATGCATATAAACAAATCATAAGTCTTACGTCTCGGTGTTGGTTTTACTTTAAGCAGATCCTAAAAGTACAGATAACAATATATCAAGAAAAAAGTACATACTTTCTACTTTAGTAACAATTCTTTAAGAATTCAAAATTTAAATATTTGAATATTTCTACCTGTATAAATTAATTTACTGACACGAGATTTGTAAAAATGACAACCTAGTAAATATCATAAATGTACCAGCTGAAACTTTACTCACATCAGTTTTATAACATTGATAATCAAGTAAACATCATAAATAATCCAACTGTAATTGGAAATGAGATATATCAATTCGAAATGAGATACATCAGCTTAAAATGAAATATATTAATTAGGCATAGGATCAAGAACTTTGTAAATTGTGATAATATTATGATTTATTTCATGCCGAATATAGATAATTGGCAACTATACGGAATTTGTAATCATCTAGGTTGAAAGCTACCGTTGGTGTAGGTAATATAAACGTGGAAGACTCAATAACATTATTGAAGTGTCATAAAACTATTAAACATTTTCTATGCGAGATTTGCTCTTACAGATTAAGAGATTTCGTTTCTAATACTCTCTTAAAAACATTAAAAATTGTATGTCATCTGCAGGTCATTGCGAAAAAGCCAATAGATAATTAATGATAAATCTGGAACTCTCTCACCTGTTTAAGTAAAATATGTGTGTAATATTACCATGATAAGTGTCCATCTGATCTAAATAGCGTTCTTAATCTGAAAATGATATTATATTAAAGTGTCATTTCTATTCTTTGAAAAAATTAATTTAAAGACGTACCCAGTTACCAGACAATAATACGAATGACCCCAAGTCCATGAGAAATGAAATAGAATATCATTGCGCATCGTGCTAATTTAAATCAGAAATGATATATTTGTGAAAAAGATAATGTTAAAATCTCATTTCTATTTTTGATGGATTAATTCTTTCCCATTCCAAAGACAGTCACCAGGCATTAAGATCAGTAACCCCAAGTCCACAAGAAGTGAATTAGAATACCATTGCGTAATGTGTTAATTGAATAACAAAAATTATATATTTATGAATTATAATACTTTGGTACTAGTTTCTAAGACGTACAAAAATGTTTTTTTAAATACAGTTGTTATTCAATAGAAATATTGTGCCGTAACATTCCAAATGGAGTAAATATTATGTGATTTAAGATTAATTAAATGAAGACGTTGTTGCGTGAGACATGGATTAATTCACGATTACCACAAAATCTGGTAAATAATTCCAGACAGAATTAAAAAAAAAACATTATTTGCTCTTTCACATACCAAATCTAAAAACGGCAAGTTCATAGAAGGGTAAATGTACAATGAATGTAGCACATGCATAGTCAACACCTGATAGAACTGTAAATATACGATGCGTGTATCACCATAAACTGATACTGGTGTGAGTTTGTATGAATATATATATATATATATATATATATATATATATATATATATATATATATATATATATATATATATATATATATATATATATATATATATATATATATATATATATATATATATGCCAGGTACAGTACTTACTGTAAGATGATACATGTATAAAATATACGAGAAATACATCACAGGCTTGGATGTGTACAACATGCAATCAGAATAAATCCTTAACTCCATCGTCCCTAACATATTCTAATAATTTGTACTATAGAGCTTCAATACGTTATACACATTACCTTGCAGAAAAAAAATTTAAAACATATTTCATAAACAATTTGTTTTATCCTTTTGATGAAAGTATATTATTTAGTTTTTATTAGTTTTTACTTCTATGTTAGCAAAAACAAAATGTTGACGTAGTTTAGGGTACTCACTTCTGATCTGGTCTAAAATGACATTTTTGACAATATTTTGAAATAATAATCTAACAAATTTTTAAAATTCAATGACGAAGTGCACTTTTTGATCGCAACATACCATCCCTATGTGGGTACAGATCCCTCTCCGTTTGGAGTTATAAATAATCCCCCATGATACCACATAAGAGCTAGGCTGCAATGGATCCGATTTCTAACTCAAAGAACCATCAAATACTGAGCACGGCCAAAACGTACATAGGCAAACCTGGTTATGGCCATACAATTCAGAATTCCTTGATAAGTCACTCAATGATCTGTAAACGTAACTGAACTGTATTTTTTTGTTATTTATAAATACCACAAATACGTGAATATGATATGTATACACTACCAGCTTGTACTTAAGAAACATCCAAATGTATATATCGCAATATTCGTATAATGTAAATCATAAAATACAATCATATGAAAATGAAATATTGTTATCATCTACTGAGTACGCCGTTTTCCAGTTTTTCAAGCCGACACAGAGTTCTGTAAAAAGCAACTGAAATTTTCATGTATAAAATTTTGCTAAGATCTTCTGGAAGCTACCAAGACGAAATGTTTCTGATGCCTTTGTTAAGTCGACGAATGTTATGTACAAATTGGTGGCCTGTTCCAAGCGTTCCTTCTAGAGTTAAGGAACAGAAAATGCCATGTCTCTGGTACCTCTTCCTTCCTTGAAGCCACGCGTGTGGTGAGTCCTTCATTGTAACTTCTCATGACATTTGTATCACCTACATCCTGTTTGTCTCCTCTGACATTGACGTAGCCATTGAGATGTATGTGCTTGGTGCGCTATTTCATCCAGGACAACTTGTTATGGTTTGACAGGCGGAAGACTGTTTTGTTGAGGTCGTGTTGAGTGAATTTCCTCAGAAGAAGGAGTCCGTTGTTGCTGCATTTGCATAAGATATTTTTTTACCGATGACGCCTGGTGACCTGAGCCAACATTAGCGTTGAAATCATCGAGTATGATGACATTGTGGAATTTCTACAACGAGAAATTCTAGGTCTTCATAAAGTTTATCATTGTTCTTGGTTGGTCATGGTGACTATTACTTCGTTGGGTTGTCCTTCACTCAGAGCTGTTATCTTGATGTTGGATGGGGTAAGTTCTCTATCAATTACAACAATTCTGTCTGGTCTGGCTGCTGATGTACGATGTAATGCCCATTAGTCAGCTCATATCAGCAACTGATAACGAGAGAAGATAAATTTTTCTTGTTAGATTTTTGGCTACCAAGGAGAATCCCCATGAGTGAGCAGTGGAATCTAAATCCTTCTGCTCCGGTCCCGTGAAAAATGGCCCTTTTCAGAGGGCGCCAGGTGTGACTGTCTACTATGTGTGAACAGTGGGTATCGTCTACTGTTACTTACCGTATCAAGCGTAGCCTGAACTGACCAGAAGGCAGTCCAAATTTCATAATCATGTAGTAATTTTGCTCTACTACTTCTACTACTGCTAGATAGTCCGGGTTGAACAGCATCGACGATAGGAGGGTAGACGATACTTCGTTAGTCCACATCTTGTGACGTGAACAGTTGAAGGGAATGAAGTGAACACAGGTTACTTATAGTGAAAGAGCAGATCGAAATCGATTGATTTCTTTCACTAATCCTAACACTCGTTACAAAATTAAGTTAGAGGGCGGATTCTGTCATCCATTCCTAAGAGCTAACTGTGACGTCACATTCCATATTTAGGTGCGCAGTGAAACAATCCGACAGAGTTACAACATGAAGGAAACTAAGAAGACGATGAATTTGGATGCACCTGCAGTGGAGACGAGAAGTGATGGCAGTGGAGCTGCTACCAAATCAAACACGATCATAATTCCAGATTTTAATTGGGATGTAGTGGATGTCTCTCTTATTCACAAGAACTTGCTCCGTTACCAGCACCTTCGCCACCTTCTTATTCCTTACTGTACATCGAAGTTTTTAAATAGAGACAGAAAGAAAAATTCTATAATTTTTTGGCAACAGCAGATAAAATCGATTACGCTTTTCTCATTCAACTGCAGCAGAGAGAAGAAGACGCTACAAGAGGGAAACTACAGGAAGGAGACAAATCAGATAAGAACCAATGTTCAGGAGAGAAGGAGGACGGTGAAAGTCAAACGGTGAAAGTCAAACGATGGAGTCTAACGATGACGGTATTCTCAGACATTTTGGCAGAGATAAGGAGTCTTAAACATCTGTATCAGACTTCTATAATATGACCCAAGAGAATATGACCTTTCCAAGCCAAATAGTCCAACTCTGTCCACAAACCTGTTACACCTCAAAAACCAGTCCTAGTGATTTCTAGCAAATCTTCGACAGGAGCAGGGACAGAAGTAGGCATTGGCCGTAACAAAAGGAAAAGGCAGTTAAAGCTCATTAATTTCCGTTCCTGAGTTTGTATTTTTATAATAATAATAAAAAACAACCATCTTCCCTCTCCAGGGCCACTCACATCTCTCAAAAGAGATATTATTCATTTGCCAATAGCAACTAAAACTCCAATTCCCTTTTATTCCCCATGATGGACATGTGTGCGTGAGTGAGTACGGCCTTATTTTAAAGATCAAAACCACGAGACACTTACGAGTTTCTTTCTGGCATATTCTCTGGTACAAATGTACAGTTGAATTCAAAACATCACTTTAAAAAGTTCATGTTTCTTCCCTTTTGTCTTTTTCACGACCTCTTATTTTTGAACTGTCACAGGTTTTTTTCTCTTCCTCTTCCTCACTTTCTTCTCGTCTTCATTTGTTCTGTGTAGAAATGTACAGTTAAATTAAAACATCACTTTCCAAAGTTCATGTTTCTTCCTTTTTGTCTTTTTCACGACCTCTTATTTTTGAACTGTCACAGGTTTTTTCTCTTCCTCTTCTTCACTTTCTTCTCGTCTTCATTTGTTCTCTTTCTGCACGTGTCTGGATTCTTCCTTTTCGGAGGTCACCAATGTCCCTTCTCTTTACAATGATAACATATATCTTGATTAGTGTTTCTTGAATCTTGTCTTTTTCTTGACGTTGTGGACATACTGAAAACTTGTGTCCTTTCTTCTGACAGATATACCAAGTATCTTCGTATGACACCTAGCAAAACTTATCAGAAGTCCGATCTATGTTGGCACTTCCATCTTTTTGGTCGAATTGATAGTGAAATGAATACTTGGAGGGAAGACATCGAATGTTTATATAGGGAAGGCACTGACCTTACAGTGATGTAAAGGGAACCATAGCGCTTAAAATGTGGTCATTACACATTCTACACTTAAGATGAAACGATCGCATCATGCGGAGAAAGGAGAAGAAAAGAGGCATAAACGTGACTTATCGCCTCGCACAGTAGCTGAAGTCTGGGCTCAAATTAATGCCAGAGATTTTGAAGATGATATGAGAGAAACAAGAATATAGACATAGCAAAGTAAACCATCAATTACCCCTCAAAACTACTACCCCATTCAAGAGATGGATAAACACTCCTCTAGAAAATTTAGAACCACGGCCTATACGTACACGGTGAAGGTTAAAGATTTTATGTCCCGTGTATCGCTGAAGAAAGCAGAGGAGTTCATCACCTATGTGTGGGATTCTTTGTTAACCACACTTAAACGAAAATGAGAAGCCAGTAACGCCGATCGCTTGAGACTTTCCATTTATCACGATTGTTTAAAGTCGCCTGTTTGGATCTAGTTTAGCAGGCCATCAGAATTCACACCTTCTAAAGTCATCAACAAGATTCAACACGTTCAGTTATCCAAGTTTCACATCACCGATTGAAATCAACACTGTACATGACCCACCATTTTCTTCCCAAAAAAGACCGGACGCAAAAAAGGTGTTATTGGTGGACGACTTTCTTAGTATTAAAACGAGTCCAGTTCAAATGTACAACCTTCGAGACACGATGTGTTTAGCCAGTGCAATCGTGGTGGGACGAACATTTGCCGATAAGAACAGCACGGCAGAATGGAAAAGAGCTTGGGACAACATTTGAAAATCGAAACGACCCAAACAAATAAAAGAAGCAAAACTCATTTTACAACAAACCAGCCTGTCCAACGACAACCCCTCTGGCATTCCTTAAATGCCAAAATTGCAAGACGTCTTAGCTCCACGCTGCCACTTAAAGATACGCTCAAAAAGTGCGCGGACCCTGTTGTTTCGAGGCAAACATTTCAAAGACAGACTATACATCACGTCTATCATCACGATGAATATTTTGATGCCATTACCAGTACCACCGGATTCCTGGGATTCAGATATTATTGTGAGAAATGTGAGTATAGCTATAACAATCAAGATCAACACAAGCATTGTGGATCAAAATGTCCACGATATTTGGTCTCTTAACCTTGTCTTGACGAAGGACCAGAACAAATGCATTGCCCAAATTGTCAGCGCACTTTTGTCAGCCCTACCTGTTACCAACTATATCTGAAGATGCAAGGTTTATAGCTGAAAAGTACTGTAAAGTGGACCAGTCGTAAGTACCAGATGCCAAGATCGTGTTGGAGTTTAAAGGTGGATTATTTCACGGATGTCCAATCTGTTACCCTCAAAGTGACACTAAAACTCAATTTTTACAACGTACGAGGCTACTTGTCAGAGGCGCTTGAAGTCAGAACAACAATGATACCAATTGGTGGAAATGTGGGAACACGAGTGCGATCACCGTTTGAAAACTGATCTGGAGTTTAAATGCATCGTGGAAAGTTACAAGCCGGTGCACCCTCTGAATCCGCGGAGTTTGTAAGGAAAACTGACGGATGCCATCGTGTTTGCTGTATCCTTAAGTGTGCGGAACACATCGATCTGGACAATATGCGACACTACGAAGGATTGATTAAATGTAAAGCCTCGAATCCCATGGACTTGTACCATCCCGATTTACCTCACTATTGCCAAGGAAAACTGATGTTTCTTTGCGCCGTACTTGTGCCGAAACGTGTAAGTAAAACGAACATTGTTAACACATCCAGAAAGAACGCACCTTGACGAAAACGTGGGTCAGCGTGGAATTGCTCAACGGTCTGAGCCTGGAATACCAATTGTTAGAAATGTATGAACTTTATCACTTTCCCAAGAGAGAAAAATACCACAAGGGTAAAGAGGCTAGGACAATTATTTTTTTAGACTTAAACAAGAAGCCAGTGGGTCTCCTTCCCGGTGATAGACTCTTGAAGACCAGAAGAAATTCGAAGAGAAATATTTGGATCAGGAAGTCATCACATTATACCACTTGGAGAAAAACGAAGAATGCGATCGTTTGTTAAAGTGATGTTAATTGCTTGTGGGGAAAAAGACACAGCAAATTTGTTTACCCACGATAGAATATTTGCCCTAGCCTTTACGCTACTTCCACAAAAAAAAATACATGAAACACCTGCAAGTCGTTCGTAAGGCTCTTATTCTATTACGAAGAAGAACTGGACTTTGTAGAATCCACCGAAGTTTGAAATATAATCATTGCGTCATACATGACAGCCCATGCTCGCTTAAAATTGTACTAAGTTTTAGATCTGTTAGGAGATCATGGGTTGTATTTTGGCACAGACAATTGCACCTACATCGATCGCCTGGGTAACCGTTACCATGACATCAAATGACGCCGTTTAGGAGCCCGGCCGTACGAGCAAATCGACGACAAGAATCTAAGTTTTGCTAGTGGTGGTCCTAAAACTTACGACTATGAATACCGGGATCCTCAAGGAGAAGTATAGTCTGGAGAGGAACAAGATTTTAAAGCGACCACCTACCAACCTCACAAGATTGTACGTTTAGGCACACAACAAATCATCAGAACTTTGCTATGACTACTAGTACTAATACTACAAATACTACTGCTGCTGGTGGTGCTACTACTACTACTACTACTACTACTACTACTACTACTACTACTGCAATGCCTAACATGAAAAGTGATCTTGTGCGTGTCAAACCTGATCGACCAGAAAGCGATGCCACTCTTTAACGTACACCTTATCACTTTACTGGTTTTCATTGTTAATGTCATCCTCTACGTGAAACCATGATACTACAGGATACTACATATGTCATTCAAGATTGAGCAAACTACTGCTGATTTCACCGTTGTCAAGAGCTTCAGTTTCGGTATGTCATTTTACCAGTGGGAGTATAAATTTTCCGCTTAACTGAAAAATACTCGATAGACTCCGTACTGTCACTGCCTAAATTTAGTGGGACCCCATTAATCTCTGGATGGATATTTTACAAGAGAACATTTGTGGTATTCCTGTGGTGTTGAGAAAACACATTTATCGAGAGTTTGTCAAAATACAAGTGAACCGCAAACTCAGAATATTTTCTCCATTTTTAAGCCATGCTCTTTTCCAACGTAAATGAAGACTATTATTTGAGGATACTACTTCAGTCACAAATATAAACGTAGCTATTGGCCATGTCTCAGCGATTCCTGATTCCTGGAGGACACTATTTTTATTGCTTCCAACAAAAGAGTGTACATAAATCCAGCACACCATGTCACAACCTCAGTAATCTCTGGATAGATGCTTTACAAGATAACAATTATGCTATGCATCTAGAGTTTGGAGAAACCATTTACCGTGAGTTTGTCAAAATATAAGTTAAACGCGAAGAGCAATTGCATCCGTTACATCACCAATGGGTGAACCACTAGAACCTGAATGCCATAAGAGGACTGATTCATTTGAAAATGTTCCAGGGGTCAGACATTGTTCAAATGAACGAGGACCAGAAGACTTTGGTTGCTACTAATCCTACTTCTTACAGTCTAGCCATATTAGAACCTGAATGCCATAAGAGGACTGATTCATTTGAAAATGTTCCAGGGGTCAGACATTGTTCAAATGAACGAGGACCAGAAGACTTTGGTTGCTACTAATCCTACTTCTTACAGTCTAGCCATATTAGAACCTGAATGCCATAAGAGGACTGATTCATTTGAAAATGTTCCAGGGGTCAGACATTGTTCAAATGAACGAGGACCAGAAGACTTTGGTTGCTACTAATCCTACTTCTTACAGTCTAGCCATATTAGACCGAATTCCAGTGGAAACGTCTGTGCGACGTGTAGCGTGTGAACTAGTCACTAAACAATATGGATTTGTTTCTGTAGTACGATCAGTTCTGTGCAAAAATATATTTATTACCTCCAATAAAAAGAGGTATAATGCCACAACCTTTATCATTAGTGATACAACAGATTCTATAGAAGGAAGTCAAAGACAGTATTCATACTATGGTGGAGTACCAACTCGTTTTGCAAACACTTGTATCCAATGAATTTAGGTCGTCGTCTGGTGTGTGTCTTAGTAACATGCTTTCCGTTATTTTGTTTACTGGCCGATTTCTTGTGGGCAAGAAACGATCTGGGCGGTGAGGTACTTTTACGTATATATGATTAAATTATCTTTGCGCAAGGTTTAAAATTCTTTTTATTTCATTTTTGTTTCATTGTATTTAATTGCAATGAATATTTTTCTCGAATTCTGGATTCAATTTATAGTAGTGAGATATAATTTTAGCACAAACTTTGTTTGTTTAAGACGAGATAGTAATACGTGTGGGTTGGCATTTAGTTCATCTTACCTTGTTAACAAATCGACAGGAAGTTAAAATGATTAGTCAACATCATGGAATACTTTCTCCGCGTGATCAATGTTTGTAAACAACCTTTTTTATCGTTGGTTTTTAAGTCGGTCTGTACTGGCAGACGTGACATAATTAGCGTAATAAGAGACCACATGACTAGTCTCGCGAGATTTGCAGTGATGTTTTTGAGTGCAAATACGCATTCTTAATATTGGTTTGGCCAGAGTCATTCAAAACCTTGAAGGAACAGGGTGTATCTATGTATTTATTTTAAATTTGTTGCCAGAATATTTTATTTTTCGTCTGAATTTTTCATTCAATAATTTATTTTCCTGGACACTCGAAAAGTTGACTTTCGTATAAACAATTCTGAAAGATTCAAGGAAATTAATTCTGGAATTATTCGGAAACAAGAGGTTTGATTCAAGAGAGTAATTACTGTTATTCATACATAGGACTACATCTGACGTCATCGTCCTCCGTATTCGTACGTCGTCGGGACTTGAACTTGGATTCATATAAGATTATTTAGTGATATGACTTTTTTTCTTAAAATCATATTTTGATTTTATTCAACAACTATAAGTCCTTTTTGCAAATTTTAACATTGTTGTCTAGGGAAATAAAGTGTTTGCTTTCACTATTTCAAGGCTTTCACTATTTTCTTTGTTACTGAGCATGATCCTTTGTCACGTAACAATACTATCCCTATAAGACCATTATGGGAGTATCCTGTGTGACTGTGCCAAGTACAGAGCCACTAAGACCATTACAAACTGTTCCTAGAACACCAAAATGTTGTATTGTGACTCGTGTATATTCCACTTTGATCGTTTTCATGTGTACTTTAAGCGATGGGCTTAGCCATTTGGCTTTTAAGTAATTTTGTCTTTCGTTGCTCCATTAAATAATGTGTTGCAATAAGTACCTGAAAAAGTATTAAAAAAACTCTTGTCAAAGTCATAGAAGAAAACTTAAATCGTGTCATCAGTTGGGAAGCCATATATCATCACGACCCTTTGAACATGTCAATTGCTAGAACGAGTGTTTTAGGCCAAACCGAATTTGTCAAACGTTTGATTGAACAAAAACATCATTTGATCTATCATCCACCTCAATGTAAAGTGTGGTGTTAAAAAGAGTGGCAATTGGCGTACAACCTCCTGTGAGAAAATCAAAGCATTCCTGGCGAAGATGACTGTATCGTGTCTGACCCAAGTGAAACACATCTGGTCATTTTCGACGACATGTTAGGAAAAGACGAAGAGGAAATTAAACTGTTGTTTACTCGCAAAGGGCATCATCATGATGCCAGTGACATTTACATCACTCAAAATTTCTTTCATTAAGTAAAGTCCATCGGATTATTAGTAGCACTCTTCATTACGTGATCTTGCTTGAAAGTCCTAGAGATAAATCGCAAGTGCACGTGTTAGCTAACTAATTAGGAAAAACTTGACTGATTCATGCGTACGACTATGCCATTCAAACTACACACGCCTAATTACTTGTGGATTTAAAACCCACACCATCGAGTATTTGTGATTTCGGACTGAACAACAAAACATCTATAAAAACGGTTGCTCTCTTGCAAATCGTAAATATGACGTCCCTTCAATTTCATCTTCCAGTCAAATTGTTTCGTGCAATGTACGGCATCAGTCGCAAAATCATCTATGAATATGAGTTCATGTGTTAGAAGCCAGTCTCCGAGAAATCTAACGATGGTTTACGGTGACAACATGTCAAGTACTGCAAGGCACCATGCATTTTCCACTTAAAGCAGTCGATGTTTGACTGAAACAAAGTAGCCTTTTTGCAACTAGCAGATCTTCACATCGACTATCAAGCCAAAGCAAAATCATTTTGAAATCTGAAGATAGCGGTTCTCTAGGATGTGTTATCATTCGATACTTAAAACGGTATCTCAATGCTCTTTAAGTACTCCCTAAGTAAAAAGACAATTTTAGGCCCCAACTGACCCAGCAAACAAAGAGCAGTTGTGTCAAGACCAGGTCACAGCCTCTGAAAAAGAAGTCCCTAGAAAAAGAAAAAGAACATCCCCAAGAAAAGACCTCAGAAAACAGCTTCTACACACAAAAGTAGACATACAGCAAAGGTGACAGCGTCCCCAGTAGCGTCAGGTTCTCCTACGTCTCCGTTACTAGTGATGCTAGCCAAGTCCATTTTGACATCTCTTTTTCCCGTTTGAAGAAATAATGGAAACCCGTGTAACTAAGAACTTCTCCTGCTCCTACCCATCTTTATCTGCATTGGCAACTGCTCACAAGTACCTATTAAAATCAAACACACTTTCAACAAGGTTATTGGACTACCGAATTGTTTCGTGTCACTGGACGAATGCTTGACAGTCATCCTGCCGTCTATAAATTGGAAGATATGGACATGGAAGCGTTGATAAAAACGTTTAATATGCCCGCATTACAACGTATGACCAAATATGATGGCAGAGTGTACGATATCGAAAGTATTCTCGATAGAAAAACCAATTAAGTGGGGAAAAACGTGTCAAATAAGTCACAGTACGTTGGAAAGGATATCGCCCGAGCTTTTACTCCTGGATCGACGCTTCCCAAGTCATCGACTATAAAAAGAAATGATCATGCCCTTCAACACAATCTCAACCACCACCACAGACGGTAGTGACCACTCCTTTTTCTTCTCTGCAAGATCTATAAAAGCAATCATTGTGAGATTGGTATCGAGAACGTGGTATGGAGAAAGAGCAAATCGTCTTTTTCTGGCAAATCTTTGTAGTGCATCGAGTCATCAGTGTTGCCATAGCCAATTTGTTTGTAACAAGGAAACAAACAATTGTGGTCCATTTTACTGAGTTATTGCCTCGGTTACCTTCTCCCCAATCGTTCACTGAAATATTCTAACGTCAGTCACCCTCCCAACAGTCACCACCCAAACAACAACAATCCTCTTTTGGACACTCCTCTGACCTCAAGCGACTCATCGGACAGCATAACTCTGGAATTATGAATAATCACTTTTACTTGATGTTACCCAGTTATTGTTCCATGGACGTGTTTCCCCACAACATATTATGCTGTTACACGGCCAAATTACATCAGGCTATCCAATTAGATCAAGAAGCCCATTTTGAAGAAGTCATAGTGGAAATGATTACATACATAAGTCCTTTGAAATCAAACTTGTTTAAGGTCGAAGTTCATGACGACGAAATACAAAATATCTCGAATCAAAGTCCAATCGCAAATGCCACTCCGAAAACATAGGACACCAGGACGATCACCTGTGAGTTGCTAATTCCTGTAAGCCATTATTTTAACGGTCAACATCTAGTGAATACCATTGCTAGCAAGTACATTGCAATATTTGTTAAACCCTTGGATGATGTCCCTAAATGTCAATATTAACTACCATAACAATAGAGACATGTAGTGTTTATTACATTTTGACCTGAATTGTTTGACGTTTGGAGTTGGGAAGCTTAGTTGAGGATGAAAATAATAAGGAAATAAAATAATCGCCAGTCTTTTACGACAACTCGATTATTGCGCAGTATTTCCGTTCCACTGTAGAACTGAACCAAGGATTAAATTTGAATTTTGTGTCCTTCGATGCTGTAGAATACAACATGCGTACCGTTACTGTGTGTCATTCCTTTCAGAGTGGATTTTGCCACTATCGCTGACGCGGAATGTGGAAACATCTCTCACGATCACAGAGAATTTTTGTATCCTCATTATTTGCCCGTCAGTAAGTGATAGTGAGACAATGGCAACATTACCATGAAAAGAGATCTGGGACAATTTATTCCATTCACAAAAGGGAAAGTTACGGTGAAACTCCATTTTCGAAAACGATCTTCGAAGATTTGTAAGCCATGTATTATGTGTCCCGTAGCATTACTCTAAAGCAAGGACATTGTTGAGAAGTAATGCTGAACTCGGCCTATCGTTCGGTGTCCCCCATTTTGCAACTTATGGTGATACGGGTGATTTCACGCCTGGAAAGCTGCTGCTTTGACGCAATGCTAAAATTTCTGAAACATGTTTTCATCGAGAAACAATACCACTAAGAAGCTCTTTTTGAGAGCAGGCAAAAATGTTTTGCTTCCAATGGGCCGACGAAAAGCTCCTATAAATGCCCTTGGATGCTGCCAAACCAGTCATTATTGTGTCCCTGACGTCACATCAATGAGAAGGAGACGACGACGAAAATACGACCCCCAAGGACTTCACACCTCCTTAGTTAGAAAGACGACCAAGAAAAGAATAACTTCTGAGAATTAGACGGTTTTTTTATTGTTAAGAAACAGAGAAATAATTATGCGCTGAGAGTCATATGGATGTTCAAAGTTGGAACTGGATCTGTTTGCCACTCCACCCAACGGGTAGAATTTCATCCAGTCTCCTGACAGATTCAGCTGTCATCGAGTTTTGAAATCAGAGGACAGCTCGAACCAGAAGAAGCAGTGTTTCATCAGTGGTATAAGGACTTGCGAGATCATTCTTAACCTTCATATGCAAAGAAACAATTACTTGACAGAGAATCTCAAGCAAAAGTAGAGGATTGAATCGATTACTTATTATTACCTGTGAAGAACAAGAGAAAGCAACAAAACAAAAATGGATACCTGGTAACATTATTACCTTTTAAAAAACAGTTCGTATATCGATTCGTGGAATATTGTCGTGTGCACTAAATATGAACTTCCTCATCGCTAACCTAAAGACCATCAAGCTTATGTTATCAGTACTAACGACAGTCATCTCTCAGAAACCCGTGTGTAGAGTATTTTGATTCGTATGGATTACCAACTTTGTCAGACGACATCAGCGACTTTATGAAAAGAAATGCCCAGGAGACTAGCTTAAATAGTGTTCAGCTACATAGCACAGATTTTATGTTGTGTGGACAATATTGTGTGTATATTCTTAGTCAACGCAGTCTTGGATATTTCTTTGAATATTTAGTGACTTATTTTGATCGTGACTCATCTAGAAACGATGGTCTTGTGATCATTAAGGATATCTCTTATCTTTAGCTAAGAAACGTAATGTACATCTGTGGTACAATGACCTCACGGACGTCTAAATTCACTTTTCAAAGTTCTCAACCTTGTCAAAATGGTGTTGTTTGATGTTATATGAATTGATGTTATAGTATTTATTAGTTAATTGTGGGTTAAATACAAATCTTCTGTTTTGTAAATGTGTTGGTAGTTTGCTTTCAAAACTTTGTTTTCACTAAACATACTCGTTGACTTTTCTCTATCTCAGCATGAAATAATCTATACAGCTTTCCCACCCATCCACCCCAAAATATTTGTAAAAATTTTTTATTAAGACATAAAATTTGGGGTAGTCTCCATTCTGACCATCTATTGCCTACTCATCCACCTATGAAAATACATTCAAGGCTAGCAAATTTGAACGATTCTCATGTGAATTTAAGTCGTGTTAAAAAAACCTGATATCCAAGCCTAATGAGATAGATATAGAGATAGAGAAGGTCAGGAATTTTTAGATTTGTTTTTTCTACAATTTGATACACCTTACAAGATCTGGAAAACTTGGAAACATCATTTTTGATTTTTGGCCAATAAAATGTAGTCCAAATCTTGTGATACGTTTTATTTATCCCCAAATGACCAGCCATATAAGTTTTATGGGCCTTACTAAGTATTTCCTGTCTGTAAGGTTTCCGAACTACAATTTGATATTTTACTGAGCAATTGCCACTAACAGGTACCTCCGGATGTCGCCATTTTCTCATAAGAACTCCATTTTTAGTGAAGTAACAGACATGTACTTCAGTTGCTTCAGTTTCACTAACGGCCCGCTGAAACAAGCGAGATCTCAGGATCCCTCTCCTGTTCAACGACAAGTCATTGTCGCTTATAACCCTGATCAGATAAAATAGAAAGAGTATTCAAAAGAAGATCACTATAATCAATACCTATCGACTGATCCAAATTAGAAGTTAAAGTGACCTCATCAAAGGCCTGGCCAATACGAGTGCCAGCTAAAGAAACACAGTCCTTATCAAAATCATTCTCAAGAGCTTTCTTTGAGATAGCTCTGGTAACTGCGCAAGCTGGGAATAAATCAGGAATTTCTTTTTCAATAAGATCAACTTTTTCTGATCCAAAGAAGGCACACCTACGGTCACAGGTTTTGAAACTAAGTTTGATGGCAAATTAGCAGAATGAAGAGGAACATTAACAAAGCCGCACTCTACTCCCTGAATGAGAACACTCATTAGAAAATGTCTTCTCAGAAGAAGGCAAAACACCTGAAACTAAAAGACTCTGAGATGCTCCTGTATCCCATGAAGCACTCAGAAATGACGTGTCCTTTTTTCTTGTAATAGCTATACGTAGGTAGAGATAAAGATTTAGAATCAATTTTTTCAGAGGCTTGATCCTTAGAATTTGTGCCAGATTGATTTTTACTGAGAGTCGCGTATTTTTTTTAAGCACCTTTCTATCAGTAGACTGCTGAGTAAAAGATTTGTGACTAAATTTGTATGTCTTTTGTGTGTTTATAGGTAAAATTAGAGGTGTGCCTATAAACATTGCATTGTGTGTGATTTTGTTTGTGCGTGTACGTTTGTGTGTTTGTGCGTGTGTGTGTGTGTGAGCACGAACGTTTGTTTGTGTGTGTTTGTTTCTGTTTGTATTTATGTGTCTTTCCTTTCACTTACCCCTAAAATAAATAATATTTGTTACTGTGGAGTAGTGTTATTAAAAAGAGTAACTTCTTTGATTAGGTGATTGCAGGTAATAGTGTGTTTTATATATAAAAAATGTACATCTCCAACTATATATTGAAAGAGCTTATAGTGGCTATGCTAGTATTAGTGTGTTGTTTTATATAAAAAAAATTATGTTATGTTAGCACTTTCATCATTTTGAATTGTTTGGTGTATGATAGGGGTAGTTGGTAAGAGGAGTTGTTTTCCTTCACATCCGTAATTAAGACCTAAAATGGAGCGTTCGTCATTCGGGCAATTCAGCATTGAATAAAAATGGGCAGCAACCATTTCGACAAAATGATACAAATTGCAAGAGGTGGTGGATACCCTAGATATGGTAGAGGAAATGCTAATCCGGATGGAGCATGACGCGTATAGTCCTCACCGATTGAAGATGACGATAAATAATTTCCAAAAAAGGAAGGTTATATTAAGGGAGATAATTAGCAAGGAAAAGGAAAAGAGGAGGACGTGGAGGACGTAGAGAGAAGAATGAGATTATGGAATGAAAGATAATGAAATAAGAGGAAAACGAAAAGAGGAAAAATGAGGAGATACAGACAAATGAAAAAAGAAGAGGAGAACAAAAATTATAAGAAAAAGAAAAATGTAGTAAAGCAAATAAGAGAATGATGGATGAAAAGACGACAAGACAGAAATTTAAAGATAAAAACGAAACAAAATATTCCTTTTCAGGGCCACTCATTGCCTCGAAAAGATAACTATTATACATTGCCTACAAATTTAGTCGATTTTTGTGTAATAAATTGATGTTCATCAATTTATCTTTGTGTCCTATGTCTATGTTTCTGTCTCTATCTCTATGTCTATTTGTCCCAAGAGAAGCGCGTAATCAAAGTCAGTCGCCCTTGCCGGACTGTTCAGCCCGATTGCGGTCAGCTACTTGAAATATTGTTGCCTGTGTTCAGTGTCCCTATACAGGTCCAATATTCCATGTTTAAGTCCCCTTATCCCTAGAGTGGTCCACGATGTTAAAAGTCCATTGTCCCCAGAGTAGTTATGACCAAATTTAGCACTAAAATCCCATTGTCCTTATGTTTATGACTGTTTCTCTTTACATTTACCGGTTAGCTTAATTCCTCATATGAAAAATTTCATTGGAAAACTTCGTTTAATGATTTAACTTGGTCATTCAAATCGGAAGGTATTTGATTTTTTCGTATGGCTCCCATTTAAGTATTAAAATCAAATAAGGACATGCAGCTATTTCAACGACTTTCTTACAGTTTGAAAGAACGCCATTCATTTTCTTACTCTAACTACAGTGTTTTCTCTTCCTCCCCTAGTTTTTTTTTGAATTGTCCCTTTCATGTATATAAACGTCTCCAGACATTCTAGTTCTTTTTCCACCCAAAGATACATTTTTCTCCTAATAGCATAGAGTCATAATCCGAAAATAGTGCAGTTATATAATTTTCTTCAAATGGCGTGAAGGCGTAACTGATATACGGTATTATCTACAAACTCAAGGTCTTTAAGCTAAATCTTCTCTCTTGCGTGAAAGTTGCAATGATTTTTATGATTGTTTGGGGCATTTTTCCTCTTCAAACATTCAATAACTAGCAGTCTGAGGAATCCAAAAATTAACAAATTAGGTGATGTTCGTTTTCGAGTTTTTGTGTGTACTTAAAACAGATTAATCAATGATTCTGAATTTTTAAATTCTTCTGAAAGAAATGGTTTCGTTAATTTATGAGAATATTTTGAAGTAGTATTACCGTGTAGATATTATATATTTTGGCTTCAAAAGATTTCTGGGGAACAATTTGCTCCATAATTTGCAAGTCTTGCAAATCGGAAACACTAACTGAAAGTCCAACTTACGTTTAATGGACTGTTTACGTAGTTCAAAAGGAATATTGGCATGAACGTTTACTTCAGGTCATGTAAGGTAACTTATAAACCTTACCTGCGTATATCTGTGCAAATAAGTAGTAAGCAAATCTAATAAATAAAGAACTACGTCTGAGTTAAGAAAAAGTATATAAACATTGTTTTATCTGTTCTAAATGCTTCAACAAAAGCTTCACAGCAATATTCAAAAGGGTTAATTAGGTACCGATCCCAATGTTGCCAAAATATTTTAACCCCTCGGTTGGTATTATTATTTCGAATTTTATATTACTGCACCTAAAATCTAAATTGTTGGAGACTCATTTGGGGCTTTTTAATTACACGTTGCTGCAACACTTACTATAACTGATAAGACATCAAATGAAACGAATAGTATGCTGACATTTTATTTCGTTTTCTTACGCAGGGGGAATTTATTTGAAGTCTGTATATCCCGTTGTGCTTAGAGTGGAATATTTTTTATCTACGATCACTCCTGTTGATCTTTTCTGATAACTCATTTTAGTAAACTTCAGTTTGTTGAGAATATTTGTCTGGTGGAAGCTCGTTGCAGAATGTCAGTAATGGGAGGGGAAGACGCATATTTCTGAACCAGAAAAATATCTACCTGAGGTGTATTGACTCATAGTCTTGAGCTATAATATTGAAAAATAATTGGTTGTCAAGGTATATATCCTTCCTGAAATTTAAACTATGTCTGCTACAATATATTTCATACCATGTGAATTATATATATATATATATATATATATATATATATATATATATATATATATATATATATATATATATATATATATATATATATATATAGAGAGATAGAGAGAGAGAGAGAGAGAGAGAGAGAGAGAGAGAGAGAGAGAGAGAGAGAGAGAGAGAGAGAGAGAGAGAGAGATCCTGGATATCTCACAAGATACGAAAATTGGAAAGGTAAAGATTTATTCGTATTATACGTATTTAGAATGCACATTTTCTTCAAACAACACTAAGTATATGTGCTAGAAAACTCTATCTTTGCAGGCGCTGAAGGCTGTGCATATAATGAAGCAAAGTCTTTCAAAAGTTTGCATATTACCTGTAACTGGATTGCTTTGTCAGCTGGACACGAAGATAGATATTACCTGTAACTGGATTGCTATATCAGCTTGACGCGAAGATAGAGCCCATTCGTAATTATGGGGCTGACGTTTGGGAGTTTATGATGCCAATGATATTAAAAAGCTCATAGGTCATTGTGTAAATATATTTTCGGCACATCTTAGTCTGCTCCTAATGCATTCGTATATAATGAATTAGGAAGAATTGTTATGCAATATGTAAAATGTAAACCTATTTTAAAATATATGCTAGGAATTCAAAACATGCCGGAAGACAGGTATCCTAAACAATTATATGATTTACAGTTAAGATGCGGCGGGGAGGGTGAAATTTTAATTGCCTGGTTAACAATGGTAAAAAGCCTCTAGTCACAAATGGATTTGGCAATGTTTGCTGTCCTCAGGGCGTAAATGATGAAAATATATTTATCAGATTGTGTAGCAAGAGATGTGAAGATATTTTTTTAAGCAAAGGCTTCAGGACGAGATTAAGTCGATGGAAAGACTGAGTTTCTATAGATCATTGGGAGTAGAATTCACTTGTCAAACATACCTAGAATTCTTGGGAGATAGCGATTTTTGTCCACTGATTACTATGCTTAGAGTGGGGTATTTGCCAATCAGAGGTAATAAAGAAAGATATGAAAGCATTTGCTATGATGAAAGATTTTGTCAAATTTTGAAACGTTAACATCGGAAATGAGTGTTGTTATGCATATATAATTAAATTGATTGTGTGTTAGTTTTAAAATTCGCTTTTATATTATCTTTGTTTCATTACATCTTTTTATTGTAATAATTAATTATACGGGATTCGATAATTTGTCCAGTATATTTTGTTTGCATAGAACACAGAATGCATTACTTTAGCGTTATTTTTATCCGTCCTTGGTAATCAAACTTATAAATGCTAAGTGGAAATAATTGGCTATACTCTAGGCCATGTCTGACCCATGTGTTATCCATCTGTAAACAGTATTTGTATTATTCCTTTCTAACGTGAGATTCTAATTTATGAGATATGGCTAATCTAAGCTACGCGACAAATGACATTTTTTGTGATGTTAAAGTTCGAAATCACGCAGCTTGTCAGGTAATCTACCATGTGATCTAATATACAGGCTTAAAACAGCCAATTAATATTAAATTTATTTAATCGTAAAAATACCTTCAGATGATCAGTGGTATTTTATAATGTTGCCTTTTTTGAGTTATTTCTGATTTAAAAATAATATATATTCTCTGAAAAATAAGTGCTTCTTTATCAAAGTCATAGACAAAGAAATTCAGTGGAAATTTATTCTAGAGTTTTATACGGAAACATATACTGATTTAGTCAAGGAACTATTACTATCAATATAGACATTACAGCATGTCATCTTTACCATAATAGAATCAAATCGAGATTCAAACCTGGATTCATTTAGAATTGCTTAGTGATAGGACATATTTTTCAATCATTGGATAAAATTTGGGATTATTTTTACAAGCCGACAGTCCCATTTTCTATTTTCACGTTATCTTCTAGGGAAATGAATTATTTTTGTTAACATTTATAAAGCTTGCTGACTTCACTCATTTCGTTTGTTACATTTGTACAAATCTACACGTAACAAGAGTGTATATATATATATATATATATATATATATATATATATATATATATATATATTATATATTTCAGGAAACCTTCGATTATATATATATATATATATATATATATATATATATATAAATACTTTATATATATATATATATATATATATATATATATATATATATATATATATATATATATATATATATATATATATATATATATATATATGAATGCTCAAAGGTTTCCTGAAATAGCCTTTGGATCTGAAATATGCTGATTATTCCTCAACATCTGCTATAAAAAATTGCAAAGGAATTTAGGGGTTCGACACTCCCATTAGTAGGTCACAGAAGTCAAGCATATTACATCCATATATTTATAAAATTATATGCGATTGCAAACAAAAGTGCTTTACTTGCCAATAACTGCGATATGCAAATGGCTAAAAGAGGAAAATGATAGAATTGTAAGTCTCAATAGATTAATATTATTCCAATTTTCTCGCTGGGGAATACGGAAATCAAGTAATCCTAGCCAATGTCCGTTTCCAGTTCATCCATGGATTTTACAGTTAGATATAATATCATTTAATTGACAATTCATACCCTTCGGCGAGTGCTTTATCTATATCACAGATCGTTCTTGGGAATAGCATTTCGATTTAATAACCATTTTGTCCATAGTAATTTACGGTAGATAATGAATGAATGGAGAGAATCGTAAATCATGATAGACACATGGATGGAAATTACGGCAATGCTTCAAACTTTCAAGAGCAACAACATTTGCATATCATCTCTGGTTTGACAGAATGACAGGCACCATGGACTATTAAAGTGTTATGTGAATTAGCAATCAAGCTATAATGCAATAATGTTAGGAGGAATCCAAACCTTTTAACCTTGTGTAAAACAGTAGTGAAATAGTCGAAAACCTCCAATACCTTAATCATTTCGGAGAGGTGTAGTCGAAAACCTCCAGTATCTTAATCATTCCGGAGAGGTGTAGTCGAAAACCTCCAGTATCTTAATCATTCCGGAGAGGTGACTAAATATTAAAATGAAACGCCATTCCATCAATGTATAAGGCTGGAAACGTTTTGAGCAAAATAGAATAAGTCAGTGCCAACTTATTATGGAAATAATATGATGTATAATATAATTTACATGATGTTGAAATTAAAAGGTTGATTGTGCTGATGCCATTTTTGATGAATCCATCCTCGTCGAATTAAGAGACAAATGAAGCCTATGTCTTGCAATCACTACACGCATATATAATTAATGTCTTGCAACCACTACACGCATATATAATTAATGTTTTGCAATCACTACACCTATATATAATTAATGTTTTGCAATCGCTACACGCATATATAATGTCTTGCAATCACTACACGCATATATAATTAATGTCTTGCAATCACTACACGCATATATAATTAATGTCTTGCAATCACTACACCCATATATAAATAATGTCTTGCAATCACTACACCCATATATGCTTAATGTCTTGCAATCACTACACCTATATATAACTAATGTCTTGCAATTACTACACCTATATATAATTATCACTCTAAGACCTCTAAACATCGTTACAATGGAAATCTTGATATCAAGTAAAAGTTGTTCTTTTATCACCCATTTATCTGTTCTTCGCACAAGTTCCAAAAGAAAAACTAGATAAACGAAAATTATACAAATCCAGAAATATTCAAGCATATATGAATTTTATTTGGAGAGACATACGATATCTCCATTTCTATAAATAGTGCAGGTTCGATCCCTACCATTTCGACGGACATACGGACTCGATCCCTACCATCAGATCAGCCTTGGCTGAGTGCTGTGGTGTGAACGTTAGAAAAGAACTCGAAGTGCCATAGACACCCCTAATATGTTGCTGTCCCGTAAAACACCGACCCAGCGAAACCTATATGGGCATGTCTATAGAATCAGTTATGCAGGTTGATCCAAATTAGTTTCAATCATTAATAAAGGTGGGATGTAAAGGAAGGACAAAAAGGTTCGACATAGTAGACACCTAAACAGTCAGTCGTCGTATTTAAGTATATATTTTCGGACTGATCATCAAATCGGGTTTCTTCATTGATATGGATAACTAGATTTGCACTAAGAATGTGTCTATTAATTTTTTTAAAAAATGTCCTTTAATTCATGCAGCAGTAAAAGTATGAATTTCATCGTTGCGGAGTGTAGTATTTGTTTATTCATACAGCAGTACAAGTATGGCTTTCATCGTTGGGGAGTGTTTGTTGATTCATACAGCAGTACAAGTATGGCTTTCGTCGTTGGGGAGTGCTTATTGATTCATACAGCAGTACAATTATTGTGTTCATCATTGGGGAGTGTTTATTGATTCATACAGCAGTACAACTATGGCTTTCATCGTTGGGGAGTTTTTGTTGATTCATACAGCTGTACAAGTATGGCTTTCGTCGTTGGGGAGTGTTTATTGATTCATACAGCAGTACAACTATGGCTTTCATCGTTGGGGAGTGTTTGTTGATTCATACAGCCGTACAACTATGGCTTTCATCGTTGGGGAGTGTTTGTTGATTCATACAGCCGTACCAATTTGGCTTTCATCGTTGGGGAGTGGTTGTTGATTCATACAGCCGTACCAGTTTGGCTTTCATCGTTGGGGAGTGTTTATTGATTCATACAGCAGTACAACTATGGCTTTCATCGTTGGGGAGTGTTTATTGATTCATACAGCCGTACAACTATGGCTTTCATCGTTGGAGAGTGTTTGTTGATTCATACAGCCGTACCAGTTTGGCTTTCATCGTTGGGGAGTGTTTATTGATTCATACAGCCGTACCAGTTTGGCTTTCATCTTTGGGGAGTGTTTGTTGATTCATACAGCCGTACCAGTTTGGCTTTCATCGTTGGGGAGTGTATTCATACAGCTGTACAAGTATGGCTTTCATCGTTAGTAGTGTTTACTGATACATACAGCAATCCTAGTATGGCTTTTATCGGTGGGAAGTGTGTATTGATTTATACAGCAGTACTAGTATGAGTTTGGGGAGTATTTGTTCTCTTGTCTAAGCAAAATGCACACAGTTTAGGTCATTTCAAGAGAAATAGTTTAAAACAATTTTCTTGCCATGCTGACACTCATTAATATCAATCTCGATCTGGATTTTTAAAGTACCCTGTGTACTGGCTTATTAACTGAATTGAGTCAAAGTGAAAACAGCGTCAACGTTGACCCTAATCTGCTACAATGAGAACCAGTAACTGATATGGATCGTAGCTTTTAGTAAAGTTTCAAAAATAATGTGATTTACCCGGCGATGGAGATTAATCTTTTTCTACATGGTTAATTCATGTCTTCACTATTCACAGTGAATAGTATTCAGCATTTATTTGAAAGAATTCGGAAATCTCCCATGGCCTTCCTATTATTATTGTCATGGAAAATTTAGATAACCATTATATCAACTGCTTATAATAGGTAATACACTTTTTGTCAGCATTCGGTTTTCAGAACCGCGGATGGTAAACATACAGAGAACACCCGTTGCATTACGGTTAATTATAAAGCCTTACGAATGTATGGATCAACAGTTGCAAAACGAAAAGTGATCTATCAAATGATTCAAGCAAACTCAATTCGTTAGATTTCAATCGCTCTGTTGTTTCCAATAGAGAACTAAACTTTAAAAAAAAATCAAATTTGATTTAGAAACACTTATTATTAATTTTTTGGAAATGAATTGTACGGATTTAGAGTGAATACTTTCCGCTTTTAGATGTCAATTTTATTGAAACCTTTAAACAGTGAAAAATACACAGGTTTATACGTTTCTTGGCTATAATTAAAACTGGCTTATCCAATGGAAAATACATAACAGTTAAAACCAGATACTGTTTCTGCAAATATGGATTATATTTATTGTTTTGTAAATCCGTAGCTGTTCGTCTCAAACTAGCTAACCGATATTTTGATAAAGATTGACGAAAGTCTTAATATTTATTATCTGGTTATATAACAGTTCATAGCCCTTGTCAGCATTTTTCTGGGCACTGCATTAAAACTTGAAGTAGCAATAAATTGCAGGCGAACTGTGACTTTGGTACACCTTTCTCCTACCCAAAGACAATTCATTTTCGGCTAATTTGGCGCCCAAGGCAACCACCTAGCTAGCCTATATGATGGGGATATTCTCTAGTGCAATGGTTTATTTAACTTCACGAAACAGATGATGAAATCGCTGCAATAAATTACACGCTTTTAAAACATGAAAAGAAAGTAATAAGCCTTTTTTTCGCGGTGTGATAGCTGATTGATATTGTAAGTTTTACTAAGATGTAAGAGTATTTCGAAGTTTATCGAGGACACATAATTATTTCCCTCATGCAGAAATGAAAATAAAAATCCAAAACGTTAAGAACTACATATCGTGAGTTTCATAACATAAATAAGCCGTCTAATTTATTTCATAGAGCCCATAAATACATGAAAGTCATGATGTGAAAAACTCCAAATATTAATAAGCATGTGTAAAGTACTTGTAAAAGAACACACCATATTATTCAGCAATATCAAAAATTAAAACTTTAGAATTGGAACGATTTTTTTATAGATAACTCAAAACAAAGTAAATTTAGATTCACAAACATCGTCTGTTAAAATTTGTATTGGGAAATACGTCCACTCTGTTTGTAAGCCGTCCTTAAATGAATGCCAAAAAATTGCTTGTGACTAATAATAGCGAGGGCTTATTTTAGAATGTTCAGTGTACCACAATTTTTGTATAAAGATGACTCGTTCTAAACTTAACATTATACTGTCACAAAATGTGCTGAGATAACTTTGAGACGCTTTTTAAAGACAAGATTTCTAGAATAAAAGTTAAATTCGGTAGTAATATTTCTCATCTATCCCAATGAAATCACTACGCCGTCTTTAGTGCTCGTTCTATGTCCAGTCGTTAGAAACCAGATAATATTCAGCACTAATGTTCGGCACATATACAAATGAAATCACTACGCCGTCTTTTGCACTCGAGAAATGTACTAACTGGTATAAAATAGAATTCGAGCACACAATTTTGAAAGTTATAAGAAAATACATACATAGATACAAACATAATAATCACATACATTAAAAAAAACATGGCTTTTCAAATTTTGATATAAAACAATTTGATATGCCTGTACTAGTGGTATATCAGATTGTGATCCGCACATGGCGCAATAATATGAATATAAAAACCATTCAAGGTACTGTTTGCTGTCAGTTTCATTCCTATAAATCAGTGATGAATTTCCACAAATTAAACATTAGTGACGTATGAAAATAGTTATAATCCACGTTTTTTAAATTAATTTAGCATGGCACACAATTTCATCGCAGTCCTTTCTTTGTCAGTTTCCCCCTTTCCTATAATGCATAAGAGACAAAATACACAAAGAGTATAGAGTGACACTGAAAGATTTGGGCTGGATGAAAACATTGAAAATGAATACACACCAAGTAAGCTGCAACATGCAACAATTACGGTTTTTCGCGAGGGTATGTGCATCCTTCCCTTGGGATCTATCTACAGTGTTGATATAATCAAAGATATAAAGTAGCAATAGCCTGTTTTGGTTATGGTGAACACGTAATGTAATCCATTTAATGCTTTGTTGTTGTTGTTTCTCGATTGATCAATCGATCGATTGACCGAAATCGAGAGAGAGAGAGCATCGTAGCAAGATATGGACAAAAATTCACGAAAAGATGAGCATAGATGAATTTTCTCTGGATCTATGAATAATGGTGATAAATGTGTAGTAAAACCGACCAAAGGAAGAGAGAGAGAGAGAGAGAGAGAGAGAGAGAGAGAGAGAGAGAGAGAGAGAGAGAGAGAGAGAGAGAGAGAGAGAGAGAGAGTCAATGAATCAATTTTATGGTCGTTAGTAACGTTAAGTAAAGCAGAATAATGACTTAGCTCCACTATAAACATATTAAAATATTTTAATTACTTCTTGTTGGTTCGTCATTTCGCTTAGTTTATATTACACATTAAAATTCACACGCCTGTATGTGATTGAGCGTTTAGTGTTCAAGAATGTTACAATGTGTTTGTAGTGCTCTACTTTCTTCATTAAAAGTATCTTTCGTTTATAAACTGTAAGTGTCTTATATTGATTTAATCAATGTGAATAAAAATAAAAACTATAAAGAAAACAATAAACTTAGTATGCAAATGTGACTGTGAATAGTCAAAAACAATCACACAACTACAAGTTATAACGGGCACACTCGGCAGGGAGAAATTCATTCACTCGGTCAAAATACAGCTGCCCATAGCAATTCTTAACTCTGTTTACAAAGCAAATAAATGTATTTGTATGTGATATAAATAAACTATATTTAAAGTTTTTACGCAAGCCTCGTTTCCTTTTAATTAAAAATATATACATCTCGTGGTATATCAATGATACAGCGTCCATACTATATTTAACTTCTCTTGGACGTGATAAAGTCTTCAGAATATTATTGAGCGGGAGTATTTGGAAAATTATATTACCGATTTTTTTTGCAATGGTCACAACAGTCTTATATTAAGCAGTTCCCTTTTTACGTTTATTTGCAAACTTCATTGTGTAGTTTGAGATAGATCTAATCTCAGTCATTGTTCTCCCTAAGGTGGTGAATTTATTTTTATACTTGTTTGCAAACTTATTTAATTTGTGTTACTGTTTATTTGCTAGTTACCTGATTAAACTTACTCCGAGAATATTTATTGATTACATTTAGTTTTAAACTCTCATCAGTTCTTGGCTGTTTAAAGACTGATAACAGATCAAATATTAATTCCCAAAATCAATTAGTGACCAACCATCGTTTGGCAAAACACTTCTCATGAATGACTTTGCTGAGGTTAAATAAAATGTTGTGAACCACTTAAATATATTTTATTTGCTTATAGCTTTAAATCGTTTGCTCGAAAAAGTTCAAAAGTTGAATTCAATACTGCGTCATTTCAGATTCCAATTTTTACTCAAGAAGTAAAATGTCAAGTTGTCCATCAGACATCTTATACATCAACTGTTGTGTAATACAGCCGATTTCGATTTTACAAATAACCGGCAAGATTTGTATCCATGCTCTGGTAGTGACACTTTGTTAGGTATCTTTATTTGACCAATTAATTAAACGTGTAATGCAACATTTCGTGTCATTCAGACGTTAAATATATCTGTCGGCTTCTTATTAGTGTTTTTTGACCCACTATATCAGATTGTGTTTGCTCAGAATTTAATGATCGCTCATGATTCTACATATTTTTTAAAAGAACAAATGCTCATAGACGCCGTCTAAATTAATTTCGATATGGATGACTGCACCTAATTATCCTTCTGTAGAACATGGTCTATATGCTTCATTGCCTGCTTTTCATTTAAATACATGTAAGCTCTTTATACGAATATTTAAAGCAAGAATTGTGTCTGAAACAGGTAAACAAAATTATTGCTTATATCCGATTTGTCAATATATTAAATAAAAAATAAATAAATGTAAAATATACTATATCAAAGGTTTTTTAATTTATGTCTCTCCTTGTTTGCACATAAATACCATTATTATCCTATAAAGAATTTCCCCTCTTGCGGGATGACCATGAATAATATGGACAATTCTGTCATTAAGGGAAACGTTTAAAAATGTCATAATTGAAAAACTAATGGGATGGTTGTATTTACCTATAATATTATTTAATTTGAATTCCACAAAACATTAGTGCATATTTGTGGTCATTAAGTGAAGTGCTCCGTTGTAATATGATTTGTCTTGCGTGCGATTCCAGTATTCGAAGATTTGATAATGATAATTAAATTTTATTTTGATATTAGAGATTGATATTCAATTTCATAATTGTATTGAGCTATTGATTTTCAAATTACATTTTGATATTTAGATTTTGATAATGAAATTTCATATTGATTTTTAGAAATTGATATTCAAATTTCAGATTGATATTTAGATATTGGTATTCAAATTTCATATAGATATTTAGATATTAATATAAATGAAAATGTTGAACGAACACGCTGGTTACTATATGGTAACACGAACGTATTATACCCAGTCACTACAACCGGTTAAGCTTGAACGCTTTCTATGTAGTTAAATAAATCATCCCAGATCATTGCTTCTTCGATATTTCCATGTTTTTAAGCTAGAAAACCCAGTTGAATCAATGCATCTATTTCTGGGAGTATTCTGCCTTGATTGACAATCATAGTAATTGTTCTATAATTGTTGCCTATTATTCCCGACAAAAGGGGAGAAAATACGCCTATGGAGGAAAAAAATAAACGATTAAGTTTATTTTTCATGGCGAAATGACTTATCATTTGTATAGAACAGCTATGCTTATGGGGAAGGATTTTTGGATTTTTGTTTATGGGTACCTGATTTAATGTTATCTTCAAGAAGGCTTGCTTTTCGAATTTTGCCGTAAATTTTGTAAAAGCGCATCTCGTATGATAATTACTATATTGCTAAAGGTCACGTTGGAATTTACTCCATTTGGTGTATGACAATAAATTTAATGTGTTATTTCTTTTAACATAGATGCTGGAATTAATTTCAATCACAGACAGTATTTTTTTATTTAAAATTCTCATTGGTAGAGAAAACGCTTCAGTCCTTTCAGGAAGGTTTATGACCGTCTTGTGTCAGTGTACCTATCACTCAGAATCACGATACAGTTGGTCACGCCACCCATATGGCAAAGATATTATTAGGACGAAGTAATAAAGGTTTTGTCCAATTTGTTTTATTAAAAATAGATGAACAGCAACAATAACAAGAGCCAATACTAATAAAAAGGAATATGTGATTTAATGATTATATCGCTCTTTCTTTACAGATCTTAATATCCTACAACTTAGTTCCATACATTTATTTATGGTGACACGTCACGTGAGAGTTTTCTGGTAAGACTTTAAAGCTAAAATGACCTGGTTATCCGGCTTCATCTCGCTTTGTAAATATTTTAGAAAAAATAGTAAAACATAAATGTCAAACAACCACTGAAAAAGGTGTTGCTGTAACAAAAATGATGTTGACATATAAATGCTAATTATGTACGCTATGTGGTGCAATTAGGCCATTAAATATATGTGGAAAGTTGGATTCATTCATTATATGCCCTAAATATAACAATAAAGTTCTTCTCCACAATTTGCAGTCTCCAAACATATAAAAATATATAATTTTACATATATAAACACATACGAATATGCATATATATGTCTATGTACTTATATGTTTATGTGTATGTACATATGTATATGGATGTATATGTATATATGTGTACGAATGTGTATGTATGTATGTATGTATGTATGTATGTATGTATGTATATATATATATATATATATATATATATATATATATATATATATATATATATATATATATATATATATGTGTGTGTGTGTGTGTATATGCATGTGTATGTATATATGTATAAGTATGAATATGTATATATATGTATATGAATGTATGTGTATATGTATGTATATGCATAAATGTATATATATATATATATATATATATATATATATATATGTGTGTGTGTGTGTGTGTGTGTGTGTGTGTGTATTGCAGCAATTAAAAAAAACGTAAAATGTGTCTGTTTCAATATTTTAAGCTGAAGAAATTACATTCAAAGATACCCACACGAGTCATAAAGTTGTGTCATTTTCACCAGAAATATCAAAAAGTCATGAGTACTGTATGTGTTTTAATAACATTTGTGGCTGTTATTGTGAAGCAAAAATCAGGATGTTCAATTGAGCACATTACAGTAGAGTTTAATTCAGCACAATACAGTACAGTCCAATTCAGCACAATAGAATACAGTCCAATTCAGCACAATACAGTACATTCCAATTCAGCGCAATACAGTAGAGTCCAATTCAGCACAATACAGTACAGTCCTATTCAGCACAATACAGTACAGTCCAATTCAGCACAATACCATACAGTCCAATTCAGTTCAGTATTTTTTACAATGCCGCCAAAATAAGCGAGTGGGAGCAAAAGTGCTAAATACGGACTTGTGATAGCGGAAATTCAGAAAGCTGCTGAGCCACCACCTGGCACTTCGTCGTAGAGGCCTTCTACACCTTCTCGGAGGTGTATTATATATTTGTTAAACAAAAATAGCAGTATACCGTGCAACACCCAACTTGAAACAGATATGGACATAGACCCAGGATATGAACTATATACATGATGGAAATTTTCAATTCGAAAACTTGATACGGACACCGATTCAGAAAAAGGACATGTTACAGTGGAAATTCAGAAAGTTATTGAAGAAACACCTGCCACTCTTTGGATGAGTCTTCTACACCTTCTCGGAGTTTTAATTTACATTTGTGAAACTCTATAAAAACAGTACAACGTACAACATGCAACTTAGAAAATACGAAATATAACATGTAATACACGACTCTGTAAAGTAGTCTGGTCGCCTGCTTAGTATGCTCCCTGCGATGCACTCCGCTATACGGACATAGTACACAATTAATTTCACTATATATTCTCTACATTTGTTTCTCAGTACTGAACTTTCCACTGTGTGACAATCAATACAAATCATATGTTAATCTAAAATACCTTCAAAGATGACTTTACGGTTTAGTTCTTGTCAAGGGTTGACCTGCATTTTTTTGAGAGGCTGAATTGTAAACAAAACACCAGGCAACGGAACACAGAATTCACTTCCGGATCATCACCATGACCTTATTACTCAATGTGCACTGTCGCCGAAATACACACAGACAACCACACCATAAGCTCACATTTTAAAGAATAAACAATTGCCTTTAAATCCTTACCAAGAATGCCAAAATCTGACTCTAGTATCACCACTAAATTTAGACCGGAAAAAGTGATCTAAAAATAGACTGGGACTACATTCGTGGGTACTGAACCGGATTTTATTAATTGTGTACCGATTCCTGAAAGGGTCAATGTTTTTGTCAAACTTTTATATTTGCATTTTATTTTGCATGCCACTACTGTTTCAACTTCATACATAAAGTCTTTTGAAATTTCCTTGCAAGCAAGACATGTGACAGCTGTCAGAAAGTGTGTAGTGCTGGTGTTCTATAGGGTGCAATTTGAGGTCCAATTGTTCTTAAGAAACCAAAACTAAATTTGCTATATCTTCCTTAATTATAGGAATTTTTCAATGCAGTAAAAACCTAATTGTAATACTTGATAAGGCCTGTCTGAAAATAGTCTTGAAATTAAAAAATATTGATATATTAAATTTTAATGAAAATTTTAAAAAATATATAAATTTTAAAAACTTTTTATTTTACAAAAAATAAATTTTCATACAAGTTATGACATTCAGTTTGACAAATTTAAGGCAGCAATGTTGATTAATGAATGGTCTTTAAAACAAATGGTAGTTTAGGTCTGTACAACTGATAATATTAATCCCAGGGGTACTGAAGCATGATAGCTCACAGTGATTTTGACAGCAAATTACAATATGCCTATCCAGATGCATATAGGTGTACATACTAAAGAAACAATGACAGGTACTATGTTCCACATTTATTGTTTCAGGTACTTGGACAGTTGTTTGTATAACTAATATCCCACTCAAATTTAAAGTTTTGATGGGACCACTACCATGTTTTATAGCAAATATGCATTCCATTTTAATGCCGATAACTACAAAAGTCAACAATGCAATATGAAAATACAGTTTCACCTTACTGAAAAAAGATGCGAATCTCTCTCATGAAGATCTAAGCCATGTCTTTGAGATGCTGTATATCAGTGTACTGATATGAACTCATCTTGGTCACTTATAGCAGCACACTGCACATGTCCTTATGAGACCTTGCTATCACCATTGGACTACTGGAGAGCTTCCAAATTGATCCAACTCTAATACTTTGTTTCAGATACCAGACTAGACCTGAAAATATATAACATGTTTCACTTAATTCTAAAAAAAAGGAAGATGTAGGCAAATGAAGTTAAAATGTGTTAGATATGGTGATTTCAATATAACATTCAGGTTGCAAATATGGTTAAAAAAGGTAAACTTGATAGAGTGACACTCAAAGATGTGAAGCAATGGGCATGTATTAAAGTGACAAATGCATCCTAAAAATAGATGAAGTTTCTACAAGCATATTTAGCCATTTACAGGTTAAATAACTAATCAGGTAGAGTATGTATCATAAAGTTTAAGGCAATGTTGGAATGGTGAGGTTAGATCATTGGTGCAAACATTGATACATACCAGTATAGTGGAAAGTCAAATGACAATGTACCAAATTAAAATTTATTACTATATGCAATCCTATTCATGAAGGAAAAAACAATTTTAGATATTGTGAGTGAATATAGCAAAATGTGGCCACACAGATCAACTATAGGTACCAATAGATCCTATATCATCAACTAAATGTGAAATTTGCATCCCGAAAACTTGTAAACAAGGATGGATATTTGCATGTGTGGGACATATGCAATGTACTTGTTAAAATCACATGTGCAAACATGATTCAAATAATCTGTTTGAATATTTTTAGTCTATTTTTAAGAGTCTTGGCTACCAAGGTTTTAAGTTCAATGATTCAATGATTCAATGGAATGAAATATCAGCTGATGCTGCAATACCGCCCTCTGTCAAAGTACTAAATTGAAATGTGTTACCATACAGAGGCATATTCATGATGAAAATAACATCTTGGGATATTTTAAGTGCACACAATCAAAACTGAGCCTTACAGATTCACTATAGGTACCATGTCAGCCTAACAATGTCAACTTTTGATTCCAAACATTACAAAATATATGCATATTTGTTCATGTCAGCTATGTAACCATGTTAGGATCAGTTGTAGAAAGTTAAATTCAAATAATCTGTTTGAATATTACTTATGTAATCTTTAAAGTGTCAGATAACAAATATTATTAGTCATTAATAATGCATAAAGCAAAATGGATCATGAGAATTCCCATAATATCATCTAGGCTACAATGTCGCACTACATCAATCAACATCTTAAAGAAACTGAACAATAAAATGGAATGCATTCTGTGTTCAACTTACATCATTTTGCTGTTTTCTTACATGCAATGGTAAATATACCTGGGTAAAGTATATTTTACCCCTCTGACCTGTATTTCATTCTCTGACAGCTTAATATGATTTTGTAGAGAACTTGAACAGGTTCTAGTATAAAGTCTTCATCTCTGTCCTCTCACTAAATACCCTATAACTATGGTTATAAACAATTACTGATAGCTATACAAGCAGATATGTGTTACTCAGGAAGTCACCCCATCATAAACACATAAATTAGCTGTTTGAACCCCAAATAAATAGTTTCAATGACCTAAAGGTACAAAGCAAAGTAGAATTTTGTCTTCATGTATTTTAAATGAGGGTCTCATTTTGACTAATAAAGATATTTTCTCTGATCAAATTTGACAAATATCCATCATTTGAGCTTGTATATGGTGTAGGAGTATATATATGCTGATATCATTTAATATCATTCCCAAAAAATATTATATATGTGTATACTAGGTGGAAAATTTTTATTTTTTAATTGTTTTTTTAAATTTCATTTAAATTTTTAAAATTAAAATTATTTTTTTATTTTTAATTTCATTTTTATATTTTTAAAGTCAATATACATAACCTATTAAAATTTCATGTGTATGTCATTAATAATAAAAATTTTATATCAGTTTCAAGTTTTTACTGACAGGACATAGTACACAATTAATTTCACTATATATTCTCTACATTTGTTTCTCAGTACTGAACTTTCCACTGTGTGACAATCAATACAAATCATATGTTAATCTAAAATACCTTCAAAGATGACTTTACGGTTTAGTTCTTGTCAAGGGTTGACCTGCATTTTTTTGAGAGGCTGAATTGTAAACAAAACACCAGGCAACGGAACACAGAATTCACTTCCGGATCATCACCATGACCTTATTACTCAATGTGCACTGTCGCCGAAATACACACAGACAACCACACCATAAGCTCACATTTTAAAGAATAAACAATTGCCTTTAAATCCTTACCAAGAATGCCAAAATCTGACTCTAGTATCACCACTAAATTTAGACCGGAAAAAGTGATCTAAAAATAGACTGGGACTACATTCGTGGGTACTGAACCGGATTTTATTAATTGTGTACCGATTCCATACAGTCAGGCGAACGCCGACGCCATATTGTCACATGATCACAACAAATGGCCTCGTCTGGAGAGATCCCGCTAATCTTACCCTGGCACATTTATTCCTTTAATATTCTGTTTATTAGGGACACAATGCGAACTTTACTTATACTTTCTATTTGAACTGTAGCAATTGTTATCTTATGTTCAAGTTTAACCAGCAAATTGGCGACCTAGGTATTTTTACAAATTTTTCTACAATTAAGCGAAGGCGAAATATAGAGATGAACACAACATTATTTTGTAAATTTTGCACTTGTCCCACAACGTCATCTCAAAAATTCCTTTTCCAATCGATTCCTTGATAAATTGTACGTCAAATTTGATATGAGATTGCGCACGGCAGCTTTAAGTTTGCCCAAGATTAAGCCGAAAATAACTTCCCCATTTTACCAGGGGTGGGGGTAACGATTGTTTTGCAAATATTGCCTATTTTACACTACGTCATCTAAAATAGTCCAGTTGCAATGAATTCCATGATCAATTTTAAATAAATATGTATATATCTTTTTCCATGACAGCCTAAATTTTATCAAATATTTGGATTGATATAACAACCCTCTTCTAAGGGGCGATAATTTAGGCTGTAAGATTAACGGGATCTCTCCATACGAGGCCATTTGTTGTGATCACGTGACAATATGGCGTCGGCGTTCGCCTGACTTAGTATAGCGGAGTGCATCGCAGGGAGCATACTAAGCAGGGGACCAGACTATCTGTAAAGGAGACACACCCTGAACACATTAATTTTCGTCATGGGGACATAGAAGAAAAAGGACTTTATATTTTTAATTCTTAGAATAACATGAGAAACAAATCGATATGACCGCATCACATGTTATATATTAGTATGAAGAGAGCACTATAACTTCGCATGATTTTATGAATTAATAAATGAATATTAATGTTCAAAATGCAAAATTTTGTATATTTTTAAACTATTTATAAATAACATGTAGAACGGACAAAAATTGTTCAGCACGTGCGCATGTTTGTGCACGTGCGCCACGAGACTAATGAAACATGATTTGCATGAGCAGCTTATGCCACGACTCCAATTTTATATAAAAAATTGGATAGATTATAATGAGAAATATTTTTAAAAGGTTTTAAAACTCGCTTTTAAAATAAAATTGTATTAAGATGCTGATAAATTAGGCTAAACAAATTTTATTTTGATTCGCCAGTAACAAAATTTTAAGAAACTGAATGACTTGATAACGTATAGTTTTCAAACTTGTACACAATCTGGAATTGCCAAGAGCTTGCTTGAAAAAGCACCAGTCCCTTATAAAATCAAAGATAAGATTAGTGAATTTAAACTTAAATGAGCAGCTTATGCTACGATGCTTAAGTTATATAAATGTTACTAAACGATTGTTTCAAAATTGAAACTAGGATAGATTATAATGAAAAAAAAATTGAAAGATGTTTAAGTTACTTTTTCTAAAGAATGCATAGACGTCTTTAGCCATACGTTTTAACTTATGATAAGTATATATAAACATTGAGATTAGACTGAAATTTGGCAAATATTGGCACATTTAAACTATGTTTAAATAACATTTATATGTGATTTAGATGAACAGTCTATGTTATTATACTTTTTTATATGAATGATTTTTAGATTATTTCACATTTTTACTTTGAAAAAAAATAAAATTGCATCAAGATATTGATAAATTAAGAAAACAAACAGCTAAACAGATTATAATTTAATTCGCTAAAAATTAAATTCTAAGAAACTTAATTACTTTATGACCTAAACATTTAAAATTCATATAGTCTGGAATAGCCAAGTGCTTGCCTGTAAAGTACTAGACCTAAACGATAGTCTAAAAAGCAAACACAATAAAACAAGCACCACAAATTTTAAATATTCAAGAAAAGTTTTTATTTCATAAAAACAAGAAAATAAAACAACAGATTGGAAAAAGGATGCCAAAGCATGCAAGAAAAATTTAAAACAAAAACACAAAACGTTATCATGCAAACACCATAAAAATGAAACATATTTAGGATAGGTCTTTTTGTTTGCTTTTGAGTTGTATTACCCAAAAATTTAGAGTAGGAATAAATAAGGATTATACAACTAATATATTTGACCTAGATAGTGCGGTCCACAACACTACAGGGGGAGCAAAATACAACACCCACAACAGTAAACGTATGAAATGGACTATATAACTTGGCAAGTCATTCAAACAATATATAAAACTATTGGGCGAAAAGAAAGGAGCCCCATTCACCATTATGATCTCTGGAGAGAGAGTACAATCCTATAGTTAGGTAAGGAGGGAAACAAAGCTCACTGCCAGCCAAGGCAAAGAGAAGGGAATATCGACAAACCTTGTTTTGGGTGCAAATAAATTTACAAGATTTGACGAACAAAACAAAGAGCAATCCTGAGAAAATTTGTTTTATTTTTTCAAAGCACAAATACAAACTTTTTTATGGGTGGACAGGGAAAACCGACACTATAAAACACACAATTAGGGAAATGATGGTGTCACCACTAATTAACCTTACCAGCTCTGTGTGCTGGGACGGGCTAGTAGTGTCAACACCGCAATGATCAGGATGATCACGATATGGATGCTCTGTACTATGATCATAAAACAAAAGTAACCATAATAATAACCTTTATCGGGTGAAGATAAGATATCGCCTGCCCTAAAAATACAAAAACAAAACCATAAACAAAAAACAAAAACAAACAAAACAAATAACCAAACAAACAATAAGCAAGCAAACAAACAAACAAAAGTAACTCCCAGCAATTGGCCTGACACGTCGCTAAATTATAAACATTAAATAAAATAAGTATAATAAATGAAATGAAATTTTACGCTAAATGTAATAAAAATTAACTTAACAGATCGCTAAACAATAACGCTAAAAGTAACAATTATTTATCACTTAATGTAATCGATGCCTAATGTACAGTAAATACTGATGCTAACTGTAATAGGGCATTGCCACCACGTTTTAAAAATCTATTGAATTGATATAGTTATAACAAAATGTGTAAGTAACCTTTGTACTTAATGATAAACATGTAGGTGTTAATATTGGCCGTATCTTGTTGAATTGGCATTTTACCTTTATTTTACATACATTTAATAATAAATCTGACATTCTCTAAATGAACACGCATGTATAAGCATTCATGTTCGCCAAGCTTTGTACACTTATATCAGCATCTAATTATAAATGTTCTATCAAATGTTATTCTAAAAATGTTAAATCTCATATTTATTAAACGTAATATCAAATAATAACTTCAATTTCAATATGTAAATAGGTTAGGTACTACTTGTTTGTTTTTACTTTTCAATTTTCTTTAACGCATTCCTGACAAAGAAGTCTCCTGAAGACAACGATATAAAAATGTACGGTGAATTCGAGTTAATGGGTATATCGGTATATTGGTATATCGGCAGGCTTTTAATATCACCTTGGAAAATTTAAATCCATATACTATGATGTGTTATGGTTTCGTGAACAAAATTTTATTTTTAATATTCAAAAGTAAAGTCAAAGATATATACCTGCTACATTACTCCAGCCATTCAAATGAGAAATCAAAGATTTATGGCTGAGTATTATGCCGCCGTTAGTCTTTGTCATACATTGTACGATGTAATCACGTAAAAGAGAGTGTGAGAGACTTTCGGATTATAAAGAATGAAGCCTCATCTCCACAGCAACAAGCATAGGTTATAGATCATATTTTCAAGACCAATGTTGGATCTGCATTTTCATGAACTCTCTCTACAGCAGCTAAAAAAGAGTTTCCATATATTTGGCATAATGAAAACGAAGGTTTCGATCTTGCATACCAGAAAGAGGTAGGGGATATGAAGTCTTTACAATAAAATATTTTTTTAGAATAGGTGGATTGCGAGAAACACAACGGATACATATAGCCCCATTTTCAGATGGTAATGGGATAAAATAAAAATAAAATATAATGTTTTCATATTTTATATATGTTTAATTTGTATTTTGTGTTTAATATTTTCTTCGTGATTATAGACTTAAGGAACTACCGGACTAGTGACATTAACTTTGTAAACGACATAATATAAACCTAATAGATGTATATCATTTTAGGTTATGTATTAAAAGCGTTAACTATAAACACGTTTACTTTATTTTGTGTTCTAGATACAGCCTTGATTCTGACCAAGAATTTTGTTCACAGTTTTATGAAAATTTCCATTAAGATGCAGAGTATATGTAGCAGGTTGAAAGGTATAGTTTACTTCATAATTACTCATTATATAGCTTGACATTAGTCTTAGAGGAATCAAGTTATGTTCATTTGAGAGGATTTTATTTTTTATTTATTCACGGGAATTACTGAATGCTCACTAACTCTAGGATTAAATTACTTTCTTGGAATTATTGTGAATTCATTCAAATACAATTTGAATAATATCATTATTATACATCAAGATTGTTAGCGCATCGCTTCAGTCGGGGCTATTGGTACATCAGTCGATTCAACATATAATTCATTAGGAACACCGCTGGAATGTTTTTGGAATACTCAATACTTTTAGACTTACTATGGAATTTTTAAGATTATTTTGAACTAAATTCGCATTTCTGTGAGTTCTTTTCAAATCTGTACTTTTTATTCCTGGGAAATTATTTATTTTTTGAATTTTACAAAACTTGCTTGTTTTTGCTATATTCTGTTACTTATTTTTAGACCATATAGCTGTAATAGATCGGTTGCATAGAATCTTATCTTATGGCATAGATCGGTTGCATAGAATCTTATCTTATGGCATCTTCTCTAACCAAGGTTCCGATAACTCTATCTACACCTTCTCATATCTGTGCTTTGGTCTATGAATTTCATTGGATGCGGCGGCAGGCAACCGCATCTAATCAAAATTAAGTTTTTAAAATTTGAACACTGTTCCTATGTCATCGAGACAAAGTGATCACATAACTTGAATGGGCTGATAAATGTACACTTTTCCAGTGTCGGTCCGTGATTGCATAAATATCTTTCACTTAAAAGGACATGTAATGGCTTCCCTCTGGTATATAGTTATATTTTCGATGCTAAATTTAAACATATCCTTTTTAGGTCAATTGCCACCACCGTTTTCGACCGATGTGCATCACAGCACGCTATTTATTATCGCCATACCATACTAATGGAGGCAACACAAGAAATCCAATAGATGTCGCTAGGACAAAGCAACGATATAGCTAGCATCAGTACACAATTAATAAAATCCGGTTCAGTACTCACGAATGTAGTCCCAGTCTATTTTTAGATCACTTTTTCCTGTCTCCGTTTGGTGGTGATACAAGAGTTAGATTTTGGCATTCTTGGTAAGGATTTTAAGGCAATTGTTTATTCTTTAGAATGGGAGCTAATGATGTGGTTGTCTGTGTGGATTTCGGCGACAGTGCACTTTGAGTAATAAGGTCATGGTTATGATCCGGAAGTGAAATCTGTGTTCCGTTGCATGGTGTTTTGTTTACAATTCAGCCTATCAAAAAATGCAGGTCAACCCTTGACAAGAACTTCACCGTAAAGTCATCTTTGAAGGGATTTTAGATTAACATATGATTTGTATTGATTGCTACACAGTGGAAAGTTCAGTACTGAGAAACAAATGAGATTATATAGTAAAATTAATTGTGTTCTATGGCCAGCTGTTCGATCTGCCAAGATGTAGACTAAGTTATCGGAACCTTGGTCATTGGCGCCAAATAGCTTCCAAGGAGTTACGATTTTTGCATGGTATCCAGTTCAGCTTAGTCTTTAACGTCTTTTGACTTGGAAGTGATCGATTTTCCCAAAGTGGATAGAAGTGGCGGAGGTGATCAACAGTGGTCAGAAAAAGGTGTTCATATTTGTAAAAGTCACCATGTTTAGTATTCTTCCTACATTTACATAATATTGGATTACATTTTTCATTATCATCACTCTGAAATAAGGATCACACTAATGAAATTAGCCATCAATGTAATACATGAAGATAATGCAGTTAGTCTATCGCTAAATATAAGAAATTACGCAAAACTCGGTAGATTTAACCTAAATGTAACAAATGCAACTAGTCTAGCGATGAATGTAGTAAATGGCGCAAACTGCAATCGGTCTAACGAAAAATGTAACAAATGTCGCGATATACAGTTAATTAGACGCTGAATGTAATAGATTTGACATTAAATATCACAAAAAGGACGCTACATGTCGTTAATTAGGCGCTGTAGGTAACAGACTTAACATTAAATATCACAAAGGACGCTACATGCAGTTACTTAGACGCTGGATGTAATAAACTTAATATTAAATATCACAAAGGACGCTACATGCAGTTAATTAGACGCTGGATGTAATAAACTTAATATTAAATATCACAAAAGACGCTAAATACAAAAAACTTACTGCTAAATATATAAAGCCTTTAAACTCCAGATTAAAACGCATATGGAAGCAATTTGTGTGTGTGAGAATGGATTTTAGCGAAAGGATATATTTGTAACTATCCGCACTTGTATGTATGTTTTACTGAATATTACCAAATAACCTGCCAAAACCAAGTCATGTGAAACGTGTCTGAACAAGAATGCCCTAAGTTGTCCCTAATGGACATATTAGAACAAATCTTTAGAATGATTGCCCTATATGTATTAATTGAATTCTTGCGAGTCGCAATCCCATTCGCATCCCTAAAAATTAGAAAGATAGCTTTGATCTCACCAGCAAAGAGACACCGTAATACATTATCATTTTGTTGATGAACTTGTTTTGAACATAATTATCAATATTTAATAGTATTGGGCTGATATGAATCTACTAGATGATTCATTATTTCTCAAATCGTATTAAAATATTTAGAGTAGTAATAAATGCACTAGATATTGTGATTACCTTAATACTAGTAAAAGTAATCTAGCATTCGAGAATAGTTTGTCCGGATCAGGAGACAGATCGGCAATTCTCGGTACTTACACCTTGAAAGAAATGCTTGTGTCGAAACAATTGGCTATTTATTAGTTTGATATTGCACACCGGTGTTGTAAATTACTCATAACTACGTATATATCTATCCAATCTTTAACGATCAGTTTGCATGTATTTGTTGAAACATATTGTCAATAACAAACATAGTGACTTTGTGTATGGTACAGCATACTACATAAACAAAATACTGGTGCATACATATAAAGTGTTTTGTAGGCATGATGTTGGCCTTTACATTCTCTGAATGATTTCTACATGGTTGTTGAAGTCTGCAACTGAAATGGTAACAAAACATTATTTTGTCATTTATTTGTCTCATAGTAATGTCATGCTGCCAATAATTATTCAAAGACAAAGAATCAGTATTTTTTTAAATATAATTATTTTCTTTGCATATTCGTTCTAACCTTTCACTGTAATGTGCTTATGTCACTGAAGTTTCGTCCAATGCCTCAGATCTGACGATTGAAGATTTCCATGACTTTGCCATCTCTGAAACCGGTTAGAAAGTAACAGATGAACATGGGCTCATACAAGAACTGTTGATATGATTCTGAAATGGAAGCAGATTATTTGCATGGATAGAAAAATGCGTTGATATAGATGTTACAAATGCTTACAAAATTTGTAACGTTCAAAAAAGTTGACCAGTTTCTTGCGTTTGTGCTTGCAATTTCATATAAGACAACACCTATAATTTTGTTAATCTAGATAGCAAACGTATAATAAGAGGCATAGAAGCACGTGGGATTTTAAACAGATTTCAGTTATTGGTCTTTAATATACATTAAATAATGAACATGAATTTTATGTAACATTAACATGCTTTGCAGGTGATGATGACAGATTTGATGAGTTCTTCGTGGTTACACACCTGAAAAATTTCCGTATCTCTGTCAGAACTTCCTTAATTTAGAGTTGTTTTGAGGCCATAAACCCGGTCTGAATGCGAGAACCAGTCGGCCGTTAATAAAGCGTCATATAGAGATGTTGAATTCACTGCAACGTTTTAATGAACAATTGAATTGAAAACGGTAAATCGAGAACTTCATCATTTCCCGATGCTGACACCATATGTGTCTTTGGTAGATTCTGAGACTTCAATAACTCTGATTGAATTTGTGTTGGGCATGTTGCATGACAAGGTAGAGAGATTTTTTAGTGAACTAATTAAGTTTGTTATTAAAGAGCCGATTCCGATAAGGTCTACTGCTTTGGTCAGCTAATAACGATCGATGCATATTATTGCTTCCTTTGAACGAGAGTCAGTTACACATGCAACAACACGGGTTTTGTCACATCTCATCATTCGCGTCTTGATTGGAAATTTTAGGGCGACTAATTTGTCACGTTCGAATACATATAATTATGTTATCTCCCTCTATAACCCATTCATTTTCATAAATGATAGAAGTCGCCGCAGGCAGAAAGGTTTAGATGATTTAAAAAAGGTTTTATCAAACGCCTTTCTGACAACAAGGGAAATAGGTACATATTAGTGAGGAACAATGGCCTTCAGCCATATTAATTTCAAACCTGTCAAGGTACACAGACCAATCAAAGCTGATAAATGAACCTTATAATATCCTGTTTTTAGTGCTGTTGCTGTTGTTGTTAGATGTTATGTCATAACTTGGGATGGTATTTTATACTAGTACGTATATTGATCTTTCATTCGTATCATAAATGTAGAAGCAATGGATGCATTTGCTGTAGTTCTCTGATGGAAGCAGAAAACACAAATAACAAAAGCGATTGCCCGGATAAATATAAACCTATGGAATGTTGAAATTATTTTTTTTACCACCCATCATAGGTAGAATTTCTTTTGTCATTTAGATAGAACCCTTTTAGATAGAAACGCATGCATAAAAAGAAAAATGAATAAACAAGTATTTCTAACTATAGATAGCTTTACAGTTTAGGTGTTGTGTGGTGCTCAGTTATTATCGCATAGACAGTACCACCAGAAAATCCGACCCTTTCATTTGGATCTAACTAATTCTATCGCATTTTTTAGTTTTATCATATCTAATACCACTTATTATATAATTATTATGTCTCTCGTTTGAGGCAAAATTTCAAAATAAAAATTGTGAATATATCCTCCTTTGCTATCATCAAAAATGTAATTTCAAATATTTAATTTGCTTTATTTTTTAAGATGTGCTAAATTTGCATTATTCACAACTAATTTACGATGTTTATGTTTTCTTCTTATCAGATTATCAACATTATATCTAAGAAACTAAACCATCAACTTATTATCGTTATGATTACCTTTTTATTGCAAGACTTTTATTTGATGTAATAGTTTTGAATTTCAGACTTTTTATTAACGGCAAAATGATTTCCAAAAGAAGAAACCAAACACTAGATATTACATATTTGCTTCCTCTTTAAAAAAAGTTTAAAACAACATGACTGTAGATCAATATATGTAATTTAGTATGCGACTATGTTGTTGTTGGGCTTAACGCCATTTTTCAGCACACGATAGGCTATTCATGGCGGCCAGTATTAATGGTGGAGGAAGAAACCGGGAAATCACCGGAAAGAACCACCGACCCACGAGAAGCTACTGGCAAGCTTTCTCACATATCCACATTCTCCGAATCCTAGACTCGAACCCATGCAGACAGAGGTGAGATGGCAGTGATCCGTAACGGACAGCGCTTATACCACTCGGCCACTCGGGGCGACTATAAAATACAAACTAAAAATTTGTCTTAAAACCGCTGTTTACATTTCTATTGATATTTCAGGGAACATTTTGGGAAAATATTTATATTACAATGTGTTCTTATCATAATACATTTTCCTAAACCATTTTCATTACAGCGTGTTTTCATCAAAATACTTTTTGGTTAAACATTATTATTATAGTGTGTTCTCGTCATAATACATTATGGTGAAACATTTATAGCAGAGTGTGTTCTCATCAAAATACATTTTTTTTTAAAAAAAAGCAACAATGTCAGCTAAATATACATTACAACGTCACAGACAAAAGCACTACTGTTAACCCTTGTGCTACTACTGCTGCTGCTACTACTACTACTACTACTACTACTACTTATAATGCAATTATTATCTTCATTATTATTATTATTATTATTATTATTATTATTATTATTATTATTATTATTATTATTATTATTATTATTATTATTATTATTATTATTGTTATTGTTGTTGTTGACAAAAATATTCGATACATCCAGAATAGAAATCAAACGACTAAACTAAAGAAGAATCCAATAAGCAAAAAATTATTAAAACGGTACGAAAAGATAGAAATGTAGAAAGCACAGGTACATAATACATTTTAAAGATATATAAGTTTGTAGAAAGCACATTTACATAATACATTGTAAAGATATATAAGAGTTTGTAGAAAGCACAAGAACATAATACATTGTAAAGATATATAAGAGTTTTGCGAAGAAAGACATTCTCAAAGTATATTTTTAAATATTAAATAAATGTAAACTATATATGTTTCATGTAATAAATTACATGTCTACAGTTTGTAAAGTATGAATTTGTAGCATATTATTAAAATATTTAAATAGCTCAAATATATATGTAATCATATGTGGTCCACATACATATTTATATATTTAATTTGAAAAAGACAATAGTCACTACAAAGGCTGTGTATTTTGGATTTTTGGATTCTGCTTTCTATATGAGCCATATACTTATTCATTTCGAGATAAAATTGACAAAATTTACAAAATGCTTTCCTAAATGTTTTGCAAATGCATCATTTGCCGTCTTTGCAATACTAAACTCTTCGACCACAAGTTGCTTTTCTAACCTCAATATTTAATTCTAAGTATATATTTGTTTCTATCAATTCTCCATCATGTCGTACACATTTATATAGGGGACAGATTTCAGTCATGTGAGCTAAAGTGTATATAATGTATAGAATACAGAAATGTCTGAGCAACGCCAAAAATGTGCGCCAAACCTCAAACGTGAAAACTCAGAAGTACAGATGAACACAGCTGTTTTATAAGAAAGACTTAAGCAACGAAAATAAGAATAAAAGAATCTAACATGCAAACAAACATTCAGAAACGAAAAAATAAAACCAAAACAAATGAACATGGTATAAGTAAATGAATAATTAAATAAGTGAAACCGAAATCTATACTTTTCCATCAAAATGTTCTGATAACAGTTATTAATATGGAGCTACACTAAGACATCTTTATTAAGGGGTTCATGGGATATCCGCTGGGGTCTTTTCAAACATTTTTAATAGTGCTGCTGAATTGAATTATAATTGCTTTACCAATTGTAAGGAGACAAATATTAGATTCTAATCTTGATAAGGAGTCTTGACGAGAGCTAATTACTGGCTACGTAGATGTCGTTGCCTTGAGCCGTGTACGCTTTTCCTCTTGAAAGTAAGGCAATCTCTGATTTTTACCACCTTTATCCAGTTTTACCCCAGGGGACGCAGTGTCCTGTGTCCCGATGTTTTCTTAACATCTTTCTTCGATTGGGTTTATAATACGTTTGTGATTATTACATAATCTTCTCTTTTATGTCTGTGATTGTCACCCGCCCTCTCTAATAGATTCTGCATCAAACCGCCATAACGAACAGATGTTGACAAACTAACCCCGTTGCTGGTGAGATAGACCGATGGTTAGGTAACGCCCTCTTAATCAGTAGGTCGCAAATCCTGTTATTATTTTCTCTCTCTGGGGAACAGAAACTGGAAACAATCGCAAGTTAGACAGTGGCAGGGCTAGTTTCGTAAATTGGCCAAATGGCAAATTTCTTAACTAAAAACCATCGTGTGACTTTTTCAGCTATTGTTATTTGTTGATTAAAGATACGATTTTATTTGTGCAGTAGTTATTTCAGGCTTGTATTAATCTTGAAACTGATGTCAAGCATATACACTTTCCATAGTTAGTCTGAAGAATGTATATAGCCAATACCAATAGTCGGCTAGGTAGAATAGATAGCCTCCCATTGCAGCACACACGTAAGCTCGGGAGAAAAGTGGAATATCTCAAAAACGCCTTGGATGCCAACTATTTTCAACTGTATCAGCTTGTTTAGTACACACTGTTTTGCAGAATTATCATCAAATAAAAGGGCCTGTGTTTGCACTGTATCGTATGGTGTCAAAGTGACCTTCGAACGTGAAAATTGTTGTTATAAATTTGAGGTTACAGTGCATAAACTTTTTCTGCTATGAACTGCCATTGATTTCTCTGCTCGAGTAGATAATATTTTTATGCTTTATTTTAATATAGGTATTCCAAAAATGAACCTCTCTCACGTCTCTTGTGTATTTTATTTTTGATGATGTTTTTGATACGATTGTGATTGCGACATTAAATTTGTGCATAAAACCTGGCCCGTGCTCCCACCCCCCATAGGAAACTAAAATATTCAGTAAATATGCTAGTATTCAAAAGTGAATTTACGATGTGTAATAACAAACTATGCCCCCTCCCCCGCAACAACAAAAACATTTGTCGGGGAACATTCGTCTGGTTTCTACATAAAAGTTAGAACACATTTTATTATCAAAGGTTCAGCCCTAACACGTGTTGTCTGTTTACAATACATTTGAGGAAATGTTTTTTAAATTAACACCGACAAACATATATAGAATAAAACAACGTTAATACCTAGGTCATTAATACCCGACTAGACCACAACCTTCCGTCCTACCAAGATGCCAACGTCCACGTGATCATTTATCACTTCTGTAGTTTCTGAATCATCGATGAATTTCTACTGATTAATCGTTACCATCGTTACAGAAGATAACAAGGAAGATGATAACAATCCACAATTTCTGCTTGAATTAGACATGCTACACAATTTCCTTGAAAACCCTGCTGGCACTACCTCCACCCCACCCCACCCCACCCCCACACGCACCCACCCCACCCCCTTCTCTGATGCGTACGGGGAAAAAATCAACAAAAAAACATTCAAATTTGTAGAGTGAGAGAAAAAAGGAATTTGGGTTTGATGAAACCCCTACACCAAGTAGCCTACAAGAACGCACGTCGTAGTCATAATAGGAGTACACTTTCAATAGGTCAATAGGATTTATCTACATTCTACAGTGTTCACAAAAGCAATAATACAAAAGATGCAATAATCTGTAGAGATAATGCACACAAATTTTGCAAACCTATAATCAGGCTCTAAAAATAGGTTATACGGAAGACACATCTACCAAGAGAAGAACAATGGGATGGACGATAAAATATAACCTTAGGACTATCTAGGCTATCGCAAATTTTCTCTCCTCCTCCTCCTCCTCTCTCTCTCTCTCTCTCTCTCTCTCTCTCTCTCTCTCTCTCTCTCTCTCTCTCTCTCTCTCTCTCTCTCTCTCTCTCTCTCTCTCTCTCTCTCTCTCTCTCTCTCTCTCTCTCTCTCATATTCATCTAACGTCTTATCTAGCAGGTGTCATTGATAAAACGGTTTCTCTAATCTGTAAGGCTTTTATAGTAAACATTGCTAAATTAGTCATCAGAATTTTACTAGTATCATTGTGTATAAAGGAAATATATTCTTCTGAAGTTGGATTTTTGTATACAAAGGTGGGTAAAAATTTCTTGGTATTTCTCCATATAGCGAAAAACAGTAATAAAATGGAATTCATTTTCGATCTTAAAGTTACAAATTTGACACAATCTTTCTTCATGGCAAATACTTTCATATCTTTACGTATTACCTCTGAATGGCATGTTCCCCGTTCTAAGGATAGTGAAAGATCTTTATCTTCCAACAATTCTAGATATTTTTGACAAATAAATTTTACTCTTAATGACCTATAGAATCACAGTCTTTCCATCGACTTAATTTCATCCTTAATTTCATTATTATTATTATTATTATTATTATTATTATTATTATTATTATTATTATTATTATTATTATTATTATTATTATTATTATTATTATTGAGAGATTTTACGCATGATTTTTTTGATTTCTTTTTTCTAAAACCGCAACAACAATAACGATGCTAATACTGCTACTCATAATAATTGGAGAAATAATAATAATAATAATAATAATAATAATAATAATAATAATAATAATAATAATAATAATAATAATAATAATAATAATAATAATAATAATAATAATAATAATAATAATTACCAATCTTCATGATAGAAAGTCATTAGGTTTTGGAAAGTTAAAATGAAACTATTCACATTTGTTTTCATTTTCTACATAACTACATAATCTCGTCTGAAGAACTTGAGTTGGCAATACCAGGCTATAATCAAACAGCAAATTAAACCGCTGTTGTAAAAGTTCTAAATGGGAGAGCTTCTCTTATTTGAAATGAAAACCATCATTGGTATAATCAACAACTAATATTAAAAGAATCTAGATGACGAGGACAAAAACATATCTTGTTGTTTCTTTTTTACCGATCCTAGGGCCATTGCGAAGTTCTGTTCCCGCTCAGGAGAAATGTGAGGTACTGTAGGAAAAGAAGGGTCTTGAATTACGAATCCTATTTGCCATAAATGCTTATTAATGTTGTGTGCGCTACATAATTTTATTCACGTCTGCAGTTATTTTTTAAGCCTCAAGAGTGCCGCTGCTCTAAGCCTGGACACTAAGCTATTGCACTCCACTCGTTTAGAAAGATCACCAAAAGCAAAGACGTCACATAAACCTCGAAATAGAATTGACAATATTAGTAATCGTCAAATTTGTGATGAAAAGCAACCTTAACGTTTATTGTATGGATTGCGAAAATTAGTTCTTATACGAGATGCATGTGGAGGAAGCAATACTAATTTTATCTCTTCGAATTTGATATACAGTTTGGATCACTTAACAGGAACGAATACTACAGGACGGTGTTGTTATAGTTGCCATAATCTTTCCAACCGACTTCTGCTGAAATTGTCCATATTTAAATAAGCTTGTATTAGTTACCTCCCCTGAAAGCTGAAAGTGAGCGTTATTAAAGAAATGTATCGATGAAAATAAATCAAGTAATTATCCAATGCGTATATCTATCTATCTATCTATCTATCTATCTATCTATCTATCTATCTATCTATCTATCTATCTATCTATCTATCTATCTATCTATCTATCTATCTATCTATCTATCATTGGATTGTATCGAGGTAATAATCACAGAACGTTTTTTTTTTAAAGATAAACACTTATGTTCTCTGTAGATAATCAGTGAAATAATTATGTTTATATTGAACAAATGTAATTTTATTCTCATGCATTTCTCATTGTCCGTATGATATCATCTTTTAAAACATTCCAAGACAGGTTGAAGACAAGGTGTGAATATGACAAACATATGGATTATTTTATTCCAACAAAACTGACAATTTTACATTGCTATCTCTTACTACAAACTGCATCGTTACAATGAGGGGCCTTCCATAAATGACGTCACGCACCTAGTGGGAGAGGGTCACACATTTGTGACAATGTATGACGAGGGGACGGGTGTTAAAGAAGTGTGACGTCACATTAAAATCCGCATCTTTTAATAAAAGTTCCACGTAATTTTCATTCTTAATTTTTTATTGCTTACAATTTATTTAATGACGTTTTAAGTAGTTTCACGCGTTTCGTGCATGAGTTCAAATTAAAATGGACCTGTCTTCGAACTAAGAACACCCCTATTAGCCCCAATAGTTGCTTATTCTAAACAGTATTCTTCCGTTTCCGGTCCGCTGGTGTCAGCAAAGCGAGGTTGAAATAATCTTGTTCTTGCCAAAGTTACTTCTGCAGTTTTAGCTAGACGGCGAATATTTTCAAGAAGATTTTATGCCTATTTCAACTTTCCAGTGCCTCAGATTTTGATACATGTTTTCTCCTACAATCAAAGAATGCAACGCCACACTACATAATACTACAATGACAATTAAGTGACTTAAAGCATGTTAATTTTCAAACATGAAATATGGCGAGAAGGGTAGAATGTTGTGACGTGATATTTGAGTGGGGGGTCTACTATTCGTGACGACGTGTGACGGGTAGGGGGTAGAACTCGGCTAATATCGCGTGATGTCAAATCTAAAATTTTATTGTAGCGTACCAGCTTTTCGTATTTTATGCTCAGTAGTTAATACGATTCTTTTTTCACATCATCTCTTAAGCAAATATATCATATATTTTCATTTTTTAATTGGAAATAAACTTTAAACTAGCGTTTTTAATTTGGCGTTTTCGGTAAACGCCGTTTACTGCTGCTAGCACTTACTCTGTCAGGCTCATCAGTGTCTGCAAGGAAAGAATAGGGAAATTCAGGTCGGTTACTTCCCCTGAATGCGTTTAGATAGTTCTGCAGGTTAACAGGGTCTAACAAAGAAACAAAAAAAAATCTTCTAGTTCTCATCACTTTTTGTTTCCTTGCATTCGGATCAAATAGACAAATAGACAATTTCTGCGAGACAAAAATATGCTTTAAATGTATATAAGCGCAGCAATATACCGCAAAATAACTTTTTTTGTTAATTGCATCTGTTTAATTCATATGTTTGATTTAGATTTTTAGATGACATATTTATGATCTGGAACCATTCGACTGTAGAAATGAAAACAATAATCATTGATTGCCTAAATCATTTTCACCCAGGATTAAATTTACTTATATTGCATCAAGTACGCAAGTTTCAATTTTAGATGTAAATGTAATAAAATACATACTGATATCACTATCTCTACAAATATTCAAGTCAAGAAACTAATATCCACCAGTATTTGGAATATTCTTCGTATCATCTAATGTCATGTAAAAACGGCATACCAGACAGCTAGGCCGAAAGATACTGACGCATTATTTCAGATGATTGTCAATTATAAAATTCGTTGAATGAATTAAAAAACATATTTCCAAAACAGAAATTATCCAGTACATATCATTGATTCTGCGCTTAACAAAACCTGTAATCTTACTCAACATGAGGCTCAGTGCCGGATTAAAACCTGTGGAGGCTCCTAGGTAGTCGAAATCTGGCGGCTCACTTTGCATATTGTCTCCTAATACGTCAAGATCAAATCAATTCAGTATTATTTTTATCCGTCGTCGCGGGCCTCCAAAAAAGGCGTGTGACCAATAGGCAATCTGCATGGATAAGGCTTTAAAAACAGCAAAAGGTAAAATAGATTAAAATATAATTCCTTTCACAATACAATATAATCCTTCATTACGTAATAGGCATTATTATTAATAAATAATGGAGTCACCTTCTGAAAATAATAACAAATTTGAATGGCATACATACTCTAACTCAAAATTAAAAAAATCAAAATTCTATACAAAGAAGATTGTTGTTGTTGCTGTGGGGCTTAACACCATTTTTTAGCAAATGATAGGCTAATAAAACCAGTGTAAAATCACTTAACAAAAAAAAAGTCTTGTCTGTAGAAGACCAATAATTCGCAAGATTTTCTAATTAGAACAAGACAGAAAATGAAAAAATACAATATTCGGCATCTAATTATAACAGACAACGGTGCTCTCAGTGCGTAAACAGAAGAAAAAGTACTTTATTCAGTAGCGCGAATACAAAAGAGGTATATTCTCTACGTTATAACACCAAATGCATATCAACTGATGTGAATTATTTTGATAACCTGTAAAAAATTTTAAAAAACAAGTTTCTAAGAGAATGAATAATCATCGCTTTCATATAAAATAATTATAGAGATCCTCAGTTTTAATCTATTATTTCAGCAGATTTTAATACCAATAATCACTCTCTACTCGATGTTTCTTTCATGCCAATAGACATTGTGCATGGAGACATGAATAAACTCATAAACGAAAATTACTGGATTCATAAGGTAGATATTTTGTATTCTAATGACTTTAATGACCGTAATACAAATGCATATATAAAATTGTGCATATTATTTTTTTATTTAATTGATAAATTATATATCCTTTATATAATATAATTATATGTATGACTATTTGTTTCTATTTTATTTTATGATTTTACAATTGGAGTCAGATCACAATTTTTTTTTTTGCTATATAGACCCTTCATTTGTTTGTCAGTATTGAACTTTCCAGTATGTCTGAATCCTAATAAACCATATATTAATCCAAAATATTTTAAATGATAAACTCAATATCATTTTAAATCATTACCAGGAATGCCTAAATCTAACTCCTGTAGCATCAACAAAATGAGAGGAAGAAATAATGTAAAAATTTCCTAGGACTACATTATTAAGTTCTGACCAGGAAGAAGAACTTAATCCACTTTGATTGATTGAATTACAAACTAGTCTAATGCATTCGCATTCACTTTGGTGGTCGTCTTCTTTTTTTTCTTCCTGCTCCGGTGGCCTAAGCATCAGAGCTTCCGCCAAGGATGCGAGTTCATGGGTTTAAACCCTGGTAAAGCCATACTATAAAGACTTATAAAAATGGTTATAACAGAGGCCTCGCTTAGCTCTCGTCATTAAGAGTTTAGTGTTAGAACTAGTCAGCCTAGTGAATGGGTGGAACATTGATGCCCCAGTGATAGACATCAATATAATTGTCCACACAGCAGATATCGTAACAATATGACTGGAAAATTGTTAGAGCTACGTTAAAATTTAAAATGACACACACATACACACATACACACACACACTTTTTCTTTTCATTCTCCACTTAATTCTTCTTCTAAATTTTCAAAACGACAGTGTCTTAGCAACAATATACCTTTCCCGGTAAATTGTAGCATGTTTCCTTTACAAACGTTCAAGTTATATTTACAAACACATGATAGATTCATTTGATTGTGTCGTTGGATACTATTTCTTAAGTAGCGAACTGAAACTGCAGACCAATGATTGCCATTCCTATTCCGTTTGATTACTATTTATGTATATGCCAATCGTGTTTAGGTGCATATTTTAAGTTTCTTGAAAATATCATCACCCCATGCTGAATCATAAAATGGTATTTGTTGTATAAAGTCTCTGAAATTAAAAACGGAAGAACCTAAACTATTGTTAAAAAATCCGACCGTGCCTGTCATTTCATGACCACAATATTCTTCGACGGTGATTGAAAAATGGGGATAACCTAAAGTGATACTCAAGACAATAGATATTAACTACACATTCACTCAATCAAGTTTGATTTACATCGTAAAAAAATATGAGTACAAGACAAAATACACCTGCAAATTATCGATATATAGTCCACTGAGTACCTTATACAGGTGTCAGCCGCTTATGACAATGTGTAATGGAAATAACCGTTACTGGAGTGTTATGTTGTGTGATAATCTTTACCACTAGATGGCGATACAGTTTAATATCCATTTAAACATTTACTTGTATATGAATATATTTTTACATCTGTAAACATGTAAGAAACTTATTTTGTATAATAATACTGTCAGCGTAGAGTACCAGAGAAAATGGGTTTGATACACTTAATTTTTATGATTGTATATTTTTGCGGACAACGTATTAAACGCAAAATAGCTTGAAAATAGTTCATATTTTTCTATTTATAGGTCATTTGACAATGCGGTCGACAGTCACTAGCCGATCTGCCCGAGTAAAGAAAAAAAATTATGGTGTATACCTAGTTCTTTCTGAAACATCACTGTATTTTATTTATATCTCTATTTACTTTTATGAACAGAGCTACACATATCAACATAGAACCAAATTATATTTCAACACATTCCTTCTGGGTTTTTTTAACGCTAATCTTACAGGAGCAAGTGATCATAACATTGTGTGTGATTAGGAAAAGAAATGAACTTTCATAAATATCCAACGATGCTCATATAATACTTTTGTCCTCATTTCTGTCGATAGATCAGAAGATTCCATCAAGAATGCATTGGATTTAACGTAACAAGTCCTTTTCTTTCATTAACCTATTCACACTGTACTATGTTGCCCAGTCTCAGTCAAAAGCAGACTGGTTAGTATATACTTTATCCGAAATAATGAGTGTACTTCGATTTAATTACTTTTATTTCCTTAAGTTTTGTAGACAAGTCCACTTTTGTACGGATTGTAACATCACATTAATATATATATATATATATATATATATATATATATATATATATATATATATATATATATAGATATATATATATATATATATATATATATATATATATATATATATATATATATATATATATATATATATATATATATATATATCGGGTGCTATTTGAAACTGAAATAGTTGAAGTTACAACATTGGCATATAGTCACTAGTTTCGACAAAATACCAAATTATTAATCTGCACACTGTAAATAGCGCTTTGAGTCAACAATTTTTTATGACGATACTGTGATGTATAACTTTCAAAAAGGCGTTGCTCCAGGTTTCAAAGATGCACACACACACACACACACACACACACACACACACACACACACACACACACAAACCTACTTTGCCACTATAAAGATACGTTTGACCTTGGAGTTTAATTGAAATGCCAAGAAATAAACTGTTTATTTCAACAAGAAAAATTGAATTTATATGATGTCCAATCTGAATGCATTCATATCATTTCCACTGAATTTGGACAGAGATGGCTTAGAATAGTGAATCTAGATAGAGGTGTCTTAGAATAGTGAATTTGGACAGAGATGACTTGAAATAGTGAATCTAGATAGAGGTGTCTTAGAATAGTGAATTTGGACAGAGATTGCTTAGAATAGTGAATTGGACAGAGATGACTTAGGGTAGTGAATTTGGACATTAACGACGTAGAGTAGTGAATGTGGAAGAGGGCTAAGAGTAGTGAATTCGGACAGAGATGACTTAGAATAGTGAGTATGGACTTATAGTAGTGATTTTCGACATATATGACTAAGAATAGTTAATCTGGATAGAGATGTCTTAGAATAGTGAATTTATACAGAAATGACTTAGAGTAGTGAATCTGCACAGAGACGACTTAGAGTAGTGAATTCTGACAGATATCTTTTAGAAGAGCAAATCTGGAAAGAGATGACTTACAGTAGTTAATTTTGACAGAGATGACTTAGAGCTGTGAACGTGGACAAAGATGGCATAGAGTAGTGAATTCGGACACAAATAACTTAGAGTAGTGAATCTGGACACAGATTTGCGAGCAATGACCAGGGAAAAACACTACCTGTATCTTGGAACAGAATACTCCTGCCTTTAATTCCTATGAAACTTTGGTTTTAATTTGAAAGTGTAACATTATAAGCCCTTATAACTAAGTGCCCTTTTTCATTTGGATCTTCTTCATTAGAAAATAAAAAGAATTAATCCGAATATATCTGAATTTGCTATTTCAATACGCAATTGTACATTAGAAGTCCATCTTCAAGACGGAAAACGTATTTACTAACCATATACAGTAAGATCATACCACGCTGTGCATTGAAGTTTATCAAAATTAAAGAGCTCTTTTCTTTACTTCTTTTAAATGCTTGGGCAAATTTGAAAAATTCTATAGCAAAGAGAATTTCAGAGAGAATGAAAAACAGCAATAACTGGAAGAAAAGAAAAGACCTATAATTCAGTCTAGTTTCGCTTTTATATCTATCCTAACCCTTCAAATCAAACGGGCACATGTATTCACATTATGATTCGACATTCAGTTACAACCTTATTATGTATTGTGCATATTATTTTGAATAGTCGCGAAAATAACACCCAAAACTTTCAATAAAAACCAACTGACTTTTCATTCAAAAACAACATTAATAAACAAAATAGCATATGAAGATATATAATTTCGCGGTAAACAATGAGAAAAAGCAAGCACTAACGTTTGATTAAAGTATAGCATAAACGATATGAAATTATTTTATTGAAAATTACATTTGAGTGGAATATATAGATTCGGCATATACTTTCTTTTCATAAAACAAAAAAAAAAAGGAAAAAAAAAAAACAACAAGAAATACATCCAGAGCACCAACTATTTATTAAAAAGGATGTATTATCGTGTTTGTTAAAGACAATAAAGCAGTCAAACCTGTATATAGCAGCTAAGGCAAAAGTGTTTTGTTTTTTCTGTAGACGGGTGACCAATAAGAGCAAGTACTGCTCTCAAACTTGGTTCATAACAAATTCATGTACTATGCACCAAATATTATTATTATTATTATTATTATTATTATTATTATTATTATTATTATTATTATTATTATTATTATTATTATTATTATTATTATTATTATTATTACTATTTCTCATGTAGCTTAGCTTTTCATTGACAGACAAGAAAATTACAACTGTGTACATCCACTAATTTAAATCTGTCTCTTACCTTTCAACTGAGTACATACAATCTCTCTCTCTCTCTCTCTCTCTCTCTCTCTCTCTCTCTCTCTCTCTCTCTCTCTCTCTCTCTCTCTCTCTCTCTCTCTCTCTCTCTCTCTCTCTCTCTCTCTCTCTCTCTCTCTCTCTCTCTCTCTCTCTCTCTCTCTCTCTCTCTCTCTCTCTCTCTCTCTCTCTCTCGCACACAAATTTATTTTTAAAATCTCTTTATCAGTAGAAACGGATACTAAATAACAGTGAAACACATGACTGACTGAAAACAAACAATTGTTATCAGAAAGCCACTGTCTGCGGAAGACAGGTGAGCGCTAATTAAATTATATATATATATATATATATATATATATATATATATATATATATATATATATATATATATATATATATATATATATATATATAGATAGATAGATAGAGAGATAGATAGATAGATAGATATAGATACAGAGATATATATATATATATATATATATATATATATATATATATATATATATATATATATATATATATATATATATATATATATATATATATATCTATATATCTATATATCTATATATATATATATATATATATATATATATATATATATATATATATATATATATATATATATATATATATATATATATATATATATATATATATATATATATATATATATATATATATGAAAATTGCTAGGATAAAATTAGAATGGCCGTTGCGACCAGGTGACCACTTAACTCAGGTGACATTTAGGTCAGGTTTGATTGTAAGTAATCACGAAGAAACGGTGCAGATTTGCTATAATTAACTTATATATAACTAAAAAAAACTAAATGATATATATTTTTCAAATTAATTCAGTAAAGCATTTCTTTGTAAGCCTGATACTAATTACAAGTCTTATAAATTCTAGCTGTATTCAGTTTTTCAATAAGATATTTCTCTCATATTTATCCCTTTCGACCAAACATACTCGCTTTTAAGATGAGATCAAACGGCAAAGAACATAGTCCCTGATCTGTCTTCGTTTAATGAGTCGACATATTAGGACCTATACTGTTTTATTCTGCTGATTACTGCTGACAAACTGCAGAGACCCAGATCTGCTGGCGCATTATGCAACGGCATAGATGGGTCTATACAGCTTGCCATTGGACATGACTTATAAGAGAGTATATACGTATTCAACAATTACCGTTATTCTACTTGAGGAAAAGGTGTTGAAACCATCAATGTAATCAGGACTGTTCATCATGACTAACAATACTTATTATAAAACATAATATAACGTCTAGGATCAAATTTATGAGTACGCCTTACATTTAGTTTATCCAATAGCTTACAAATGCAGTTGTGGGTAACCATTCACACAAAACACCCCAACCCCCAAGAACCAATTATTCTATATTACCGGAAAAGCCAACTTTATATCTATGAGGGTATATTTGAAAAATTAACATCGAATATTACTTGTGTTCTCTACTATATAGAAAATAGATTTGAGCCACATAGAATGACTACATGTGAGCTACCGCAGAGAAAGTTTCCGACGAGATTTTGCGATATGTAGTAACTTAATTCATTATCTGTTATTGCTTGTAACCATGGCACACACCATTGTGCACGTGCTCTTATCATCTCCTCAGAGACAGAAAACAAACAATATTTAAGATCGAATGACCGATATCTATGAAAGTGATCCAGTTATTTTAACAAATTAATGGGTTTCTGAGGAAAATAGCAGAAGCTTTTTAACAGTTATTGTCTGAAAATTAACATTTCGTTTTCTAGGCGCCTCCAAGTCAGCTATATTTCATTTCATTGCAAGCGTTTCCATGGCAATAATGTTGCAAGATGCATCTTAAAACCCGCATTATTCTAAATTCGAAAAGTAAATCAGGTTTTTATCAAATGAAACCAGGATGACTAAGGATGTTTCGAGTAGTAATCCAAAAGATAAAGTAGACTTTAATTTAAATTCATTTGTTTGTTATAAATCAAAAAATATTTTATATAAATCTTTCCCAGATTTGGGGGAAATGAAGTTATCTTTGTTCTTTTTAACACTGGTTCTCTATATCATTTTAATTAAAATGCTTTATACATCTCGACCGATTTGTAATAATTACACCCATAGTGATTGTATCGACCTAAATTTCAAGCTTCAGGGTTGTATTAACATATATGCGTCATAGCACTCAAACGGATTTCAATTTTAAATAGTTATTTGGTGGTGATCTGGGCAGTTTTTAAGTTATAATATGATTTAGGTCCCTAGGGTCGATAATATTCCGTTTACACTATCTTATAAATCGAGCCCATCTCCAAATTGCATAGACCCAGATTTTCTGTAGCGCCAATACCGTTTAATAGGAGCAATCAGTTGAGCAAGGAACATGGCCTGATCGGCCAGTGCGTTATGTGACATATAATAATAATAATAATAATAATAATAATAATAATAATAATAATAATAATAATAATAATAATAATAATAATAATAATAATAATAATGAGGACTTTGCGTAGCGCCGAATCTTTAGAAGCTGTAAGCGCTTTACAACATTAGACAACACCTACGACATAATAAAACATATATACTTATATTATAACAAAAACAAAAAACAAACATGAAATTAGAAAACAAAGCATGCTGAAAATATTTAGGTCTTTAAGTTTGTTCTTGCAGTCGAAACAGGCGAATTTTAAGGGAGCTCTCTTGAATGAAATCACTGTGTCTTTGTGTCTAAGTGCAGTGGGCAATTCGTTCCACGTTGCTGGGCCCTGATATGCAAAAGAATGTTGTCCACATGACTTCGTTTTCATAGTGGAAATAATGAGTACATGATTGTCAGAAGAGGAGAGTAGGAATCATGCTGGTGTGTACACAAGCTGGGATATAACAACTTTGTCTAAGATTTGTTACATGAGTGGGATATTAGAAACCGGACGGTAGTTCTTTAAATCGTTATGATCGAATGTTGGTTTCTTCAAGAGAGGCCTTACAACGACAGTTTTGAAAAATGATGGGAATTCACCAGATGAGAGAGAGGGGTATTACTAATATCAGTTAGTGCTCTAAGCACTCAAACAGCAGTGATGTTGGAATCGGATCCAGTTCACATGACTTTGGTGCACCCTTCATCATGATTGTACGTACTAAATCCATAGAGACAGGATCAAATGCTGCTAACATTTGTCACTGAAATTCTGTATTGTAACTGTATGGTGACGATGAGTCAATTGAAAATGTGTTGTCAATCTTATCTCTAATGGTTTGTACTTTGTCACGGAAGAAATTTGTAAACACGTCCGGAATGTCGACTGGAGAGAAGGTAGTTAGAAGTGGTGTACATTTGTTCCTTAACATTTGCTTGTTGTTGATCCCGAAGAGCTCTTTGCAGCTGGAACTTTCCGTGATCTTAGTACTTTAGTGGGCTGATCTTGCTGCAAGGACTATATTAGTGACGTTCTTCTTAGCGGCTTCATATATTTACTTATGAATAGTTAGTCTGGTGGAAAGCCAAAGCCTCTCAGCTTTACGACGGTCTCTTTTAGCAGTGTGAAGCTGGTCCCTAACACTGCTAAACCACGGAAAAAACTTGTGAATTGCTACTCTGCACTTGGTTGCTGGGACATGTTTGTCAAGCAATGTTGATCTGCTGTAGGAGGTAAGCATGTTGTTAGGTTTGCTTGTGTGAACTGCATTAGTTGGGTTCTATTTATCATACGGAGGTTTCTCTAAGTAGCAAATAAAGATGGGTTGTTGGTGATACGGCAAGATGGCATATAATGCAGAGGTGATCTGATGCAAGTTCGTGAGATACCAGGCAGGACCGTACAATATTATCATCAGGTTTATGAAGAATCCAGTGTAAATTGTGACCATCTTTATGAGTGGGTTGGTTAACTGACTGAGGTTGAAAACGTGAATGGAATCGAGGAGTCTTGATGTGCATGGGTTCCCAGGACAGTCAAAGTGAAAGTTGAAATCTCCAAGAATAATCAGGCTGTCACGTATCGAATTTCCATACTCCAGGAGATTCGGAAACTGCTCCAACAAGAGAGATTCAATCAGCTTGTTTTTCTACTAGGAGGAGGGCAGTAGAAGCGGAAAAATGGACTAACCTTTGTTCCAGTGAGAGAGTGGTTTGGACTAGTTCAAATGATGTGTGGTAGAAACTGAAGGTTGTTGTGTGGTTAAAACGGTTGATCATGGAGTTCTTAGCGATGACAGCAATTCCACCTCCGCGAGGATGGCGGGGGAACGACTTGATAGAGTAACCGGTGGGTGTTAAATCCGCTCGCTTGCGCTAATCGCCTGAGTACATATGATTCAGGGTACATGGGGGGGTATTTTTGTGTGTGGTTTTTTTTTTTGTTTTTTTTTTGCAGTTTCACGTAACCTAAAAGTGAATACATACGGTACCCTTCCTCGCTGTGCAAACATAGGATGTAAATGTAACTTCATCTGTTTGAGATATCAAAATTTTCTTCGTAATTACTCTATAGATAAGTTTTCAAAGTAATTTTCTGTCGAATTTATTCATTGACCAAATGTGAATCAAATCCAGAACATTTTGTTCTTTTTTTCATAAGCTAATTGTTTAAAAATGTCCCAATTAAAGCAGACGGCAAACCTAAGATCAGTGACTGACACTGTTAAGGAAATAGGCACAATTAGTCCAATGTACAGGAATCTAGACTCCCTAGATGAATCTCGTCGGTTGAACAGACTTTTGTTCCGAATTTATTTTCGACATTTTCTTTTCTCAGACTTGAACTGAGATAGCCAGCTTAGTAGTTAGTTGTAATCTTTGATTTTAATTAGAGACAAATGTACTTGACACCTATTCAGTACATTTATCTCATCGTGTGCATTTTAATTTACTGACAATCCTAAAGATATTTAGCAGTTAAGGACATACTGTTTTCTTGAATTACAGTTGTTAGGCACATACCGATGACAAAGTTATTACACAATTAACAAATAGGTAATGAAATACAAACTTATTTTATTATTGAAAAATAATGGCGTATTAAAGAAAAGGTTAGTCGCTAATTAAAAAAAATTCAGTTTGGTAATATCATGCTTTTGCTCTCGTCTGAAATCTCGTCTAAAGCTAAATTTAATAATGAATCTTGAAAGCTTGTTATATGCATTTCGAAACAAACGAGTTTCAAGATTCTAAATAATTAGATTCTTACAATACATCGCGTACAAGAAGATAAAACTGTTGTTTGATTTAAAAATTCCATCGTTATCAATTGTGTTTTTGAAGCTATGCACGTTTTTCTATAGGTGCACAAATGTACGTTTTACAAATTTGAATGTATGACAGCTTAGTAAAGTACAGTACAGAACAGTACCGTACAGTAGAGCATAGTACAATAGAGCACAGTGTTGTCCAGTACAGTGGTGTGGTGTGGATACCGAAGTGTACTGTGATGCAGAGTGGTGTAGTGTATTGTTGTGTATTATATTGTACTATGCTGTAGTGTAGTGTGGTGTCTCTTATCGTATTTAGTACCGTACTGCAATGTATTGTACTGTTGTGTATTATATTCATTACGGAGTGATAATGGATTGTTAGAAGTGTTTTTTTTAATCTTTTTATGGATGATTTTCGAGAGAAATGAAAGAGGGCTCATTCAGATACTAAAGCATTTTTTTCCTTAAATTGCGGTTGCTTATTTATTCAAGTAATCTGTATGGCGTTAACCAGCTTGTGACCAAATGTACGTACGTACGTACGTACGTACGTATGTATGTATGGATGGATATATGGATAAATGTATATATGTATGTATGTATGTATGTATGTATGTATGTATGTATGTATGTATGTATGTATGTATGTATGTATGTATGTATGTATGTATGTATGTATGTATGTATGTATGTATGTATGTATGTATGTATGTATGTATGTATGTATGTATATATAATGGTTTAAAATATGCCTGTCAGGTAAATACCTGCCACAAAAGCTAAAACATTAACATGAAGTACACACTAAAATAGTAAAATTCGACAAAATAAATTTGAAAAGCACATAAAGAAGGTATAAAGAATATTTATTTTATTTTTTTATTTATCCTAAAATAGTTCAGATATTCCCCTCATTACAATTAAGATATACGATTTTTTTTCTCTCTCTTTTTTACCAAACACTCTATAATTATAATTTCATAGTCCGTCCACTATATTTATATTACCGATGCAATGTAATATTTTGAATGTGTCAAATATTTGTTTAGACATTGTAAATATCAAGATTTAAACTTATTTATTGAAAATATCAAGGTATAAACTTATTTATTGAAAATATCAAGGTTTAAACTTATTGATCAGATCATCATAAAAGAAACAAATCACGAAAAGCGTGCTCCTTAAGATTCGTTTTACATGAATGACAGACTCTATTTTCTCTTGCAATTTTGCCTTACTGTCATTTTTCAATAAATTAATCTCAGTACAAAATGTAATTAATATTTTTCTATATCAATCACTTCCAAGCATAACTCATCAAGTAAATTCTTAAAAGTAGTATTCCACTGTGATTTTACAGTTATTTAAAAGAGATACCATTTTATAACGCAGTTCTTATAATCGTCTTTTATAAGCCAGGGACTGAAATTCTCGATTTAAACAAAGCTAATTAAAACCTAAACTACATAAAATTCTTTTTGCAAATCTCCAGAATAAATGATTTATAGCAATTTTGCGAATCTTTGCGTAACATATTAGACATAAAGATGATCTCAAATGGGTAACGATTTAATATTGAATTTATGATACAAGTTGAATAATTACCAGCTTTTGCTCGCAAAACGAGTTTCTTAAATTTAAATCGTTACCCATTTGAGATTCTTTTTATCACATAGTTTTTATTTCAGTTGAAATTATTTAGATTGATAGAAGAACGAATAATTTCGTTCATTCTGACAGACGGTGTACCTTTCATTTGTTGTGCATAAAATATAGTCCCAAACAAAGTTGAACTAGTAAAATTAGATTGTACTGTTTTACAAATTATATATAAAGCAAAGAAAAAGCTTCCATCCGAATAAACAGAACATTTTGTAACCACAAAATCATTTTTCAAAAAGAGAATTATAAATGCGATGTGATGCTGCCACATTGTTTTACGGTAAGCAATCATAGTACAGCAAGCCGACAGTAGACTGTACGTGGACCCTAAAATGTGTGTTTGAAAACGTTACATTGTTGCGATTTTCATGTGAAATGGATGCCAAAAAGTCCCACATTTACTGCAATGCATTTGTGACCTGATATTTGTAGAGCTTAATCTGAAAAATAGACTGCAAAGAAGACATCAAAAAATTTATTTTTGTATCGGATTTACATCCCATATATGCTATGTAAAGATGATGTGGTTGGATAACGATCTGTCAGTTAGGAGACCCATTCATTTCCAGATTATTCTCCGAACAGAGGTGAGTTTGTTTACTTCGTTAATTTAACATTTAAACCACGCTTGCATATAGAGTGGATTCTATATCTATGTTACTGATATACGCACACCACCCACCCTCCCTACTATCCCTTATTTTTATTCGTTATTGTCGTTCTTGTCTTGTAGTTTTATACCATTTTACTTATGATGATATTGTTAAACATGACATAATGAACCCCTGTGGGAGTAGCATATCCATATTGAGACAGCCGATATGATATTTCCTAAATTTCCATTTGCGAGTCGATTATAAAAATGGCCGCCAAAAAAATGTTGATTTAGATCAAACCATTCCAGTAGGCGGGCTTAAAAATGTGTTCCCACGGTCGCAGCCAATCATTAAAGTCACTAATGCCCAATAATTTCATGATCTCATTTGGACCAATCAGAATCACATAAAGTGATATTTCACACGTATAATATCAAAAATATGAACCTGCACGCACTGTATGAAAACAATACCGACTATGTGATAAACCACAAAAAGTACTTGTATCTGCAATGCATTTAATTATTTATTTCATATATCTCTCTTTGCTAATAATAACACACCTTTGTTCCCCAAGCAGAGGGGATTAACAGATGACACCCATTTCATGATTTCACACCCAATATACGTTTACAAAATGAAGTCGTCCATTATTATCGACGGGATGAAATTCCCATATTTTCTAACTGTAGTTGAGAACTGGTGAGATCAAAATATCGAACAAATGCATTTTGTTTTAAACAGGAAAAATAAAATCACCCTTTATGCTTGTTAATCTACATTGTGTGTTCGACCCATATTCATTTATCTTTATTGGGTTGTTATTCAGCAGAGTACGTAATTAGGCAAAAGACAATGAAATGAAAATTTCTTTGACACAAATTTTTTCCTTCTTAAATATTATGTACGGGGATATATCAAAACTGCCTGAATTTTCAATTGTTACAAACTTGAGCTACCTTTTATTAGGACAGTTTGCATAAGAGTTGAAGAAATGTCGTCAAATTTACAATTTTCATAAATTTACATAAATTTATATAAATTCTTTCACTGGTAGAACTAAACGGATTTGAATATATCAAACTGTAAAGTATATCAATATTTTAATGAACAAAGACAAAATATATTTTCGCTATCTGGATTTTGAGGGAGAATATTTTGGTGGGACGCTATTTTCACTGTCGGATGATTATTCTAATCACGACTTTTGTTTATATATCAACTGTCCCATTAACGACATGATCTGTCTCAATATCGACGTAATCTGTCTCAACATCGATATATGTTTCAATATTTATATGATCTATCTCAATATCGATATGATATTTGTATATGAACTGTCTGAATATTGATGTGATATTTGTACATGGATTGTCTAAATATTGATGTGATATTTGTGCATGAACTGTCTGAAAATTGATGTGATATTTGTATAAAATCATTTGAATATTGATGTGATATTTGTACATGGAATGTCTGAATATTGATGTGATATTTGTAAAAAATCATTTGAATATTGATGTGATATTTGTACATGGATTGTCAGAATATTGATGTGATATTTAAACATGGACTATCTGAATATTGATGTGATATTTGTACATGGATTGTCAGAATATTGATGTGATATTTAAACATGGATTGTCTGAATATTGATGTGATATTTGTATATGAACTGTCTGAATAATGATGTGATATTTGCACCTGGATTGTCTGAATATTGATGTGATATTTGTATATGAACTGTCTGAATACTGATGTGATATTTGCACCTGGATTGTCTGAATATTGATGTGATATTTTTGATGGATTGTCTGAATATTGATGTGATATTTTTGTTCATGGATTGTCTAAATATTGATATGATATTTGTGCATGAACTTTCTGAATATTGATGTGATAATTGTATAAAATCATTTGAATATTGATGTGATATTTGTATATGAACTGTCTGAATATTGATGTGATATTTGCACCTGGTTTGTCTGAATATTGATGTGATATTTGTTCATGGATAGTCTGAACATTGATGTGATATTTGTACATGAACTGTCTGAATATTGATGTGATAATTGTATATGAACAATCTATAACTGTTATGTGATAAAATTGGCAACATTATAATGGGCCTTCTGATTTTCCGCTTACTGTCCATTATTGTATTGTTATCTATTTATATAAGCAAACCCAATTAATCAAAATAGAAATCTGCTTATAATAGAAGTCAAACGATCTGAGGTTATGTTCTGATGACCTTGTGATTCGCAAATTAAATCTAAGGTTTCTGCACACACACACACACACACACACACACACACACACACACACACACACACACAGATAGAATCTGTATTATTAAAACCAAGATCTACATAACATTAATATGTAAATTAGATGGTTGCCATTACGAAGTCGTGTTCTGTTCATCTCGTGATTCACTATCAGCTCAGTTTCCCGTCCTCAAAATTGAAAATCACATATCTTCAATTACAGTAATTCTCCCTAACACGAAATGCAACGATTTATCTTAACTTCTACCAAAGATAAGTGGGCACGGAATTCCAGAGGTCCGAAGACATAAGCTTTTATTTATGTCTTCCAGACCTCAGTTATGTTGGAGGTCACGATTTTATTCACGTTGCACACACACACACCATGTGATGAATTTTTATTGTAACTTGTACATCACATTCAGTATGATATATTTCCCTTCAAATTGCAGTCAGCATTCACTACTAAACTATATTTCAGTTTTAATTGTATTGCCATCGATACAATGTAATATGATTAATGCCATGCTGTCAGTATCAAATGTCGTTCGTTTGCATTACCTGTGTAGAGGTTTGACGGAAAATGAGCATAAACCGTTTCCAGCCAATATAACACTCGGCGAGATCTTTAATAGATGTCGTTTAACATAAATTACACGATGCTAAACATCACTCGTTTGACATATATATTTAGTTTCCAGTGTAATATGACTAAATTATTCGTTTTACATGATAATAAAATGCAATTTTGCAAATTTCACCTGGATAAAAAAGATTTATGATCATAATTTACATAATTGGGCCGAAAGTTTTATTCATAATTTCATTCGTTTTATAAATATAGTTAAATTACCATTTGGCGTTGAAGAATAAACACCTTTAAATGTACTGTTTTATAAAAGACACATAAAATCCATCATAAAAACACTTTTAAAAGTACTGTTTTATAAAAGAAATAAAATCCATCATAAAATTTTTTAAAAGTACTGTTTATATCATCCATCCTAAACACTCTTTCAAAGTATTGTCTATAACATCCTCGTGTATCGTGATATGTGACTTTTATGTACTCAGACAAGAATAAACCATTTCTTCCATTCTTTAGGAAACTTGAAATAGGTTTTAAAAGTAATGGTTGTCAAGAATAGGTCCAGTCGGACTGTGTCTTTACAAGGTTTATCCTCAATCTGATTTGGTATACCGTACTTTTTACGATAGCATATACTCAGACTAGTGGCTGTATTAAATTATTTGTATCTTATTGTCGTATGTTATGCACAGACTTTAGACCAACAAAAATTACTTTAAAAGTCACTAATTGATACTCTGTCAGCTAGAAAAATATTTTAATTTAATAAATATATTTAATATAAATATACAAGTCAAAATGGTCGAGGATTCAAAGCTAAAAACTGACAGCAAAAGATATTATGTAAAATATTTTAGCTAACATTTAAAAGTTTTATTGTTAAACTATTCAAACTAGTTTGAAAACAAATATAAACAATATATTTCAAGCAGGCATCCAAATTAGATAGAAGAATTCATCTCATTCCAAATTGTTGATTTCACCAGTAGGGTCAAGAAAACAAGAACGTGATAAAGAACAATAGCTCGAAGATATTTAAAAAAAACCCAATGCTTACATCTTTTCGCTCTTTTCTAGTATCAGCGATATCGTTCACAAATCGGAAATATCACCCAAACTTAATGCAGTACAAATCGCGACGGAAACATAGAAAAACAAACCGATGTAGCATTCAGTACGCAAAGCAAATGCATATTGCAGCAATTATTTCATTTCTGAAATGTTGTAAGTTGTGTTACATAAATTACAGAGTATGCCATTGGTGAGATGTCAATAAAAAAAATCTGTACATTATACACTAGACAAAACATAACTAGGATTTAACTATAAGTAACTATAACACTTAGCAATATAATGTTACGTTTAATCCAATCCTTACTGACCTTCCGTTCTATTTTGCTATCTTTCCAGGACACCTCGTGACCTCTGATGACGTGCCTCTTCATTGAAACGCCCTTTGGTGATGCGCTTATTAAAGTAATTTACAGCATTAGGGTTTTAGCTTTAAACGTCTTTCTTGAGAAATAACAAAACAACACGATAGGTTAAACATTTTAACTTCTAAAGTTTCTTTCGATTAGTTTATCATTGCTTGTCCATACCACTGTCAGACACCAATCTGTTCTATTTGATACGAGATACAGACATCTATCGACATCTATCTCGGTCATTTTTTATATAGAGCTTTTCTGTTTCTAAAACCGTTTATACACATTGTATAAAAATGCAATGTGTACAGTTTTGCAAAAATTCTCTAATTATTGGAACTTTTGTTCTCCATCTATGTAAAATTTATTTAATTTAATTATATACGGCGTTTCTATGATACCAACCAAAACAATTGCAATTTGGCCATATTTTTCTCTAAATGTTAATCACTCTATGTAGTCTACTGAGCAAGGTCATTAGTATAATTATAATGACTGCTCTATGAAATTTACATGCAAAACAAATTTGAACAAACTATTAAAGTTAAAGTTTATATTTAGTCTAACAGTCAAGTTAGTTTTGTCATCGTTTTGTACTCCGCCATCAATCAAAATCGTATCAAAATGAATTGTGTTGACTTATTAATGATAACCTCGTACTTTGTGAAAATTCACCCCCAAAACTCCATCTTTAACAACTAAATGAGTATCTTGGTTTAAAAAGATTATTGTTAGTTAGTTAACCTTTATATTTAACAATTGGATTAAAAAGTCTTTTCGGGATTGGTATAAGAGGCGACAACTAACATAGTGTTCTTAACGATAGTTCATCCGTTTGTCTGTGATAAAGTGTTAGCAGAAGCAAACATCCAAGCATTGACAAACGGATTGTTATCTATATAGTGTATTTTTCTTATGTACATCATTCTTTTTTAATATCGATACTTGATTAGTTCGGTTATCGTTTTACTTTTCAGCATCCTTCACTTTACATTTAATGAAAGACTGCTCATTATCAAATCCGGTTATTACATGATTTCTTTTCTCTCCAAACATTGAGATTTTTATACAACTGATGAAAAGCAGTTTCCAGAAATTGACATTTTTATACAACTAATCAGAAGCCGTTTTCAGAAATCGATACTTTCTTTGGATTCATTGCATCTGTTCATAATATAACAAGAATCTAATAGTGCGGTGTTTATATTTGTTTCGGAGCATCGACATGGGCGACGGATGTGGAAGGGGAGGGGCTGGAATGGTACTGACTGGTTATATCAATATGTAAAATAATCGCTTCGAGAGGTATAAGACTGAGACAGAGACACAGGCGGACAAATATGAAAAAGTACATCTACTGCCCAAAAACAAAGAAATTTGAAGCATAGCTGAAAGGAACACCAAACTTTCTTACAAGACAATTTCAAGCCCATTTTAAGTTTTCCATAGGAACAATATCTTTAAAACATTGTTTTGTTGTGTATTGTTTGGGTGATAATAGTGGGGGTTTTGTTTGTAGTAACGTGGAATTGCCGCATCAGTTATTCTGTATAAATCTGATACAACATTATTATTTCACTACTATGACTAGACTCATCTAATTTAGAATAATCATAATTAATTAAATATTTAATTCAGAATTAGGGTTAATTAATCAAGACATGGTTTTCATTAATATTTTGACTTTGTGGGATTTATGAAATACATCCTTTATTTAAAAGTTTAGTGTACATGTTTAGAATAGTGAAATAAAATTTCCTTTCGTCTTATTCAAAATTAATTTAAAATACCAAAGACTTCTGATCTTTTAAAGTATGATGATTATCGGAAATAGATTTGTGAACATCAATCGAGTTATAACTCATCGTTTGCTGTCAGCCTTTTATTGCATGTCAATTATTCCATTTCTTATTTTTATTACCTCCATGCATTTTAACAAAGGTGTCGATGATGTGGTACAGTCAGCTCGCCTGTCCATTAACGCGTCAAGTGGTCAAAGGTCAAATATATAGTATTTTCGAACATTTTCTAACTAAACTCTCTCTCTCTTTCTCTCTCTCTCTCTCATACGTATGTATATATATATATATATATATATATATATATATATATATATATATATATATATATATATATATATATATATATATATATATATATATATATGGGGGGTGCATGTGTGTGTGTGTGAGAGAGAGTGCAATCATAGCAAGAGGACACATTTTATGTGAAATAGAATTTTTGCATTATGACTGGGGTTGGGTGAATATGAAAGTAGTCTGGGATGTTATATCGTTGTAGTTGTGTGGAGCATATCAGTGATTAATAAGTCTAGGATAATAAGATTTCCTTTTAGAAGTAATTGGAAGTTTTACATTAGCACAAAACAATATTTATTGAAGGTATAATTATTCCTTTTATCCCTTAAAAGAAAGTCTGCATGCATTTATTGTACTTAGTAACTGCATAACGGTACGGAGATAATTCTATTCAATTTTTTAAAATCAGATTATGTATCCGCTTTTCTATCATCCTTTTGAAGTCAGATTTCTGTGATATCACCTTGACCTTGAACGTTAAAGGTAATTGTAAAATTAACAGCGAACGTAAATAGCAGGTAATGACGGTGAACCTTGCAGAAAATACAAATTAAAATGCCTGAAGACAGTCTTAAACCAAAATAATAAATTTAAGTCTCGATAGCGGGGATATCATCCGGTTGACGGCGACTAATTACCTGATTTAATAAGGACTGGTGTAATCCTTCAGGCATATAGATAATTTTATCTGATAGAGAGATTAAGAAAACTGTGCGTGTATCCAGATCGTCCTATCCATCTCCTATCTCCTAATTCATAACATTAGAGATTCTCTAATCGTGCATCTTTCCTAATAAAAAAGCCACTATGTTACTATTTATAATATAATATGCAACATGTACATTTTCTATTGCTATAGAAGCTGAAATTGGATAATATATGATTCCAGGTAAGACATACTTTACAATTTGAAATGCTAGAGAGAAAATTAAAAAGATTAAATGATACAACATTGATTACAATTTAACCATCGCATGACTCTTGTAATTGATTTAACATCAGTATATACCTATGCAATGGTCAATATATACCAGAATACGCTGTTTAGTGTTACGTTCGACATTATATTTGACATATGAATTTCAGGTTGTTAATGTATTGAGATAAATTAAAACTACTGAGATAAATTCATAATGTTTTGATTGTAGATTATGTCGAATTATTAAATGTATTGTATCACACAATGCAATTATGATAAAGTTGAATATTTATTTTCCTTCGAGTATATATGATCAATCAAGATTTGTTTGCTTGTGTTTTTATTGTCGTTTAATTTATATCAACAAATATAGCACAAATTATTGTTTGTTGTACATGAGTAACACGGAGTATTATATTTTACATGAGTAACACGGAATATTGTATTTTATTTGAGTAACACGAAGTATTATATTTTACATGAATAACACAAAGTGTTATATTTTACACAAGTAACACGGGGTATTATATTTTACACGAGTAACATGGATTATTTTATTTTACATGAATAACATGGGGGTATTATATTGTACATGAGTATAATGGATTTTTATTTTTAACATAAATAATATGGATCATTTCTTAACACGAGTAACATTGAATATTATTTTTAACAGCGTGTATCGTTGTTTCCACCACGAGTAATATGGATTAATAATTCAATACTATTTCTTAACTTTTTTTTAAAATATAACAACTAATTACAAATATAGATATGTAATATACAATGGTCATTATTTCGATATATATTTGAAGACAGAAAAAGATACAACCTTACGATCGAATGAATATTTTGTTCTCGGTTTAAGTTCTTTTAGCTTTTTGGTAAGGACACAAAATTGTATCATTGAATAATCGAATGTATTGCACAACTTCATTTTCTACAGTTCTTTTTGATATGCATACATTTGAAAATGTTTGCAATGGAATCGAATGAAATAGTTAATCAGGTGTCGAAATGTTGTCTCCGTTTGTTCCATGAAATATATCATTTGTGTAGCCCATTGCATTGTAAAGTTTGTAAAGTTTGGTCACGTGCTTAGGATTTGTGTTCTCAAGAGTATCCAGAAACAAATACAAAATATAATGGCATCCCTTCATTAAAAGTCCTGTTAAATATTTCGTCCTTGATTGAATGCTGTCCAGTATATGAAAATCATCAGAACGAGAAGTCATCATTGATATTTCTGTAGGTTGACTGGTTTTTATCTTTACAAAAGTTGTTTCCTGACTCATTGGTTTGGGGCCAAGTCAAGCAAAAGGAAGAGAAACCAGACTCTACGAAAACAAAGCATAAATAAAAACGGTAATATCTATTTAGGTCCACATTAAAGTCTGCAACGATTATAAAGCGGTAATTAATCAGAAACTTACGAGTGATTATATTCTGAAAGATATTTGTGTTACATTATAATTTTAAACCAGTTCATTAATTTTGGGGAAAACGATGTTAAGGATTGTTATCTGTTATGTTTTTACCAAGCTTGTAATTATGTGTAGTACAAGTAACATGGATCATGTAAGCTCATTAAGTTTTTTTTAATTGCTTTTAAAATATAATCGTAATACAGTTCTAAAAATGTTTATGCAGTCGGGATGTTTGAGTGACCTACACATCATCTGCTATAGCAAATTTTCTAGACGAAAATTATTGATCACTGTGGAATTTTACGAAAAGACAGTACACCGAGTTAATAAAGTCGATATTGGATTGAACTATAACTATTACAGGAGGAATCAAGGTAAAATCTCGTGAACAAGAATTAATCTCTTTTATAGATGTTCAACTATGAAAGGGATAGAGGAGTAACATGTGATAAATTCTTAGCTTGTATATATGACAATTCTTCAAAATGATAATTTAGCATCATGTATAATTTACCTAAGCTAAATCTGAATTAACAGTCGTGTTTCTAGTTTTTTTTAGGTATATGAAAGCACATATTTGTATTGGGAAAAAAAGGTATTATATACCAACTGAAATTAAAGACATGATATATTACACAAACGATATCTATGAAGTTAACATAATTGCCTCTAATTTATTGGACTTGCGTGCCGATTTGTTTTCCTACAGGTGTTTTACGTAACATGCTTTATTTTTTTAATGACGACATTGTCGCTTCTGTTTACTTCAAGAACAACTTCTTCCCATCCCTAGGCGCGTTAATTCTTACATCATAGCGTGCAACAAAACCTATTTAAACGAGATCACCAGCTTGCTTGACTACCTAAAACTGTTAAAGTATATTACGACATAATTTTTCGTTTAGAATTTGTCGAGGAATTTATACAACAATCTTTAATTGAATTTTGAAATAAAGTTAATATAAGGATCTTATAATGATATTCTCTCACTATATCGACCTCCCCAGACAGCAAAACACTTAATAGCTGTAAATTAAGCTCAAGATTGTTACTATTGAGACTTTAATAGAACGCGACTTACACAAAAGGGTGGTATAATGATATTGACCTTCCCCAGAAAACAAAGCTTCCTAGCTTCAGATTAAGCTTGCTCCTATGGAGACTTAAGAGAAAGTCACGTATATAAAAGGGTATTTAAGGATATTCAAAGTTACTAACTTAATAGTTTTAGATTAAGCTTAGCATTGTTACTATGGAAACTTAATAGAATGCGACTTATACAAAAGTGTCTTATAATTATAATATTATATCTTTCAAGTGAGTGAGATGGGAGCGACACCCATTAACTTGTTCGGGTTGTGAGTCGCATAATTACGTTTTACAAGGGAGGAATGGGAGTGGGGTTAGAATTTCTTGCTACATCAATCGAGGCAATAAAAAGCACGTAGTATTAGGTTCTGAATGATCCCAGTTTGCAAATTTCTTCAGACTGTTGAGAGACTGGAAAATATAGATACCCATGTTAATTATGATTTTTATCTATGTAGTACTTCTAAATGGAGATATGGTGGAGAGTTTGCACATGGCTCAGCGATGACTTTCTCGTGCCACGATAGTTGTTTTCCTTGTACCTCGATTCCTGTCCACCACCACCATCATCATCTTGTGTATTTTATTTTATTTTGTTTGGAGGGGATATAAATAGTCGTGGGGAGGTGGCAAAGGAATGAGCGTACAGCTCAGTAAATTGGGGAACTGGCGCATAGAAAGTATACGACTGGAGGTGCAGTATGGGTTCGATTCCCGATTGATACAAATTATACCCGTCTGATGTCCACGTCATCGTTGCTATTCTATATTAAGTTCCAGCTAAACCTTTTACAAAAAGTAATTTGTGTGAACTACATTTACTTAAACGTGCAGTCAGTATTCAATTTAATATGTTCGTTCATGAATATTTATAACGGTCTGTTTCCGCTTATTTCTCCGAGATTGATGAGGGTGTTATTGCACAGAAGTAACGAATGGAAATCTAATGCTAATTATATCAAAATAAATGATCCAATTCCTGCAAAAATGTGTTGCATCACGATGAGTATCCATTAGCTGTATTAAATGAAGGTTAATAATTTATAAGAAACATTTTAGTGGATTCAACGTGAAATCAATTGTTGTGCTACAAACCACGAATTAAAATATAAGTGGTCCTACCATATAAATTATAGGACCACTTTCCCAATACAATAAAATTAAATTGTTCTCAAAACCATGAAAAATGATTATCCTCGAACAAAGGTTTGAAAGGCATCTATGACGATAATTCTAAAACCAGAGTTATACATAAAGGTCTTATAATGATAATCCTAGAACTAGAGTTATACAAAAAAGTATCTTTTTAACGTGTTACCACAATTTGAGTTACAAAAAAGCTCTTTTAATGTGTTACTTATTGGCTCATTCAAAGCAACACAGAGTGAAGACAACAAGCTTTGTAAATTTTAAAATAATTTATTTTCCTAGAAAACATGGAAAAATTTAAATATGTAAAACAAGACTTACGACTTACGAAAAAGATATAAACTGTTCTAAAGACATAACACATAAGTCATGTGAACAGTTCTAAATTAACACAGGCTGAATTTCAGTTCCAGTCCAAGATGGCGGATGATAACGTCAGACAAAGGCTAGCACAAAAAATCCAGAATCTACACAGTGAAGCAAAGTTTGTATTGTTCCGTTCCAATTTTGTCCAAACCAGTAGTGTTGTTCTCCAGGAAAAAAATTATTCAGAAGGACATAGTACAAATAGCTCCACTAACAAAAGACATGTTGTTCTACGTAGACACACGAGCAGACAACTTCTAGCACAAAATACCCTTTATAAGGTAATAGAATCTATGTAATTCTATAATGTTAAAATTTTTTGTAAGATGTTACAATAGGCTACAACTCTGTTCTTTATTATGTCTGTGACTCTGACTCTGACTTTCATACAAATACCTAAGCATATAAACAAAGCTAATACGTCGTGTCAATGACACGCGCACGGAGGACACGTGTAATTTCGCTATACATCTGGACATTAGGAAAGCCTGACCAAGCATCAGCCAATCATTTTCGTAGCTATTCCTAAATGTTTACTTGTAACGAATTTGCCATCATACACAGCACGGGATCACATGAGTCACATTTACGACTTAAGTAAATATGCCGTTTCTAACAACACATTAGACTCGTGCTAACATAATGATAATAATAATTACATTTAATGAAATAAAATATTTATACAGAATTCATTCCTTAACATACACAAACACACACACACACACACTTCAACTACAGGGTCGTAACAAATGACACTATTAAAATATGACTTTCTACACAAAGATCATATAATGATACTACAGGAACGTGAATTACAAGAAAGATCTTACAATGATATTAGTAGAATGCGAGTTACACAAAACAATCAATGATACTACTTGAATGTGTCTTGTACAAAAGGCTTTATACTGATATTACAAGAATGTGACGATGCAAAAGGGTCTTATAAGAATATGACCACAATGACCACAGTAAGACTCGGTATAAATCGCTGACTCTTCCCAATCTTATTGTTTCCAGCAACGCTTAAAACCTAGATATTTATGTTTGACATATATAAAAAATAACAAACAATATGCACATGAAATTACACTTACACCTTATCATATGAAATAAAAACGGATATTCTTTCTTTGCTATATTTTTTTTTTGTACCTGGGTATCCCTAATCATGTATGTATTGGAAATACGTAGTAATAGTCGATACACTTGACGATCCAAAAATAGTCGGTACACTTGACGACCCAGCAAAGTGATCAAATTAGTAGCTGAAGGAATACACACTGCAATGAAAACTGAGTGCTCTAGATCTCAACATTATGACATTTATATTAAACATTTTGACGTTAATATAAAGCATTTTGACGTTAATATAAACATTTTATGTTAATATTAAGCATTTATTACTTGATTTCTTATGAAATAAAATGTTTAAATTTTCATTACACTCCTTTTTTATACGGTAGAGTTATGTGAAAGTTTAATTATCGTTTCTTTCCTTATATCTTGAAATACATTTCAGTGGTGTCAATCAAACCCAGCTGTGCTCGAGATAAGCCAGCACGTGTGAGAGTTTTGCATTTATTGAATGATGACGTGCATGTTAGGGCCCATATCATACATTTTATAAGATTATAAAAGTTTAATCATTTGAGTATATCCGTATCACGATAGAAGTAAATAAATTCATTTGGATTGCTTTGATTTTTCTCCGTAAACACCTCACTCCATCAATCTCTAAAATGGATAATGACCAAGAGATACGAGTGGCAGGCGTTTAGTACTCTCTTTGTATTAGATAATTCCATTAATAATATAAAATATCACGTACTTAATGCAACTCAAAATAACGCCAGCCCCGATATATACCTCCCTAAAAATGAATGCAAAATCGGTTAAATATTTGATTGCGACAAAAAAATTAAATGATTTAAATGACATTCTTTCAGCATTTGTTCTCTTTTCAACAAAATTAATTTCTATCTAATGAATATTGTATTACGTGTTAAGAATTATGTCTTTTGTTAAATAGAAATAAATATTTTGCTTTTTTATCAACTAATTAATCTTAACAATAAAACTGTATTCTTAGTGAACACCAATTTGATGTAACGAAATCATATTTAGATTTCACAAAATAATCATTGAACATTGTTAAATAAAATACCGTGTAGTGCCTTGTGTTGTTGTGGTTTACAGCTCTCATCAATTTCATGATGGTTTCAGTCAGTGAATCTTAAGACTTTACTAAAATGATCCGCCATCTAAGGAAACAGCGAATCATAAGATCAGACAAAAATGATCTGCCATCAAAGAAAACAGCGATTCTAAAGACCAGACGTAAATCATCTCTTATCCAAGAAAACTGAGAATCTTAAGAACCGAAGTAAATCATCTCCCATTCAAGAAAATAGCAGCACAACACTGGTCCAGAATTATTATAGTACTTATAAAATTGCTACTTTTTGCACAGCAACAAACATTGATGCCCATACGACAACAAAACAGTGATGTCCGAACAAGAACAAACATTGATACCTAAACAAAAAGAAAACAGTGATGGTGATGCCCATGCAACATCAGTGATGCCCATAATCGGAACCATTATAAACACTCTCAAAAAAGATAATAAAAACTAGAGCTACTTACACGGCTCACTGTGGCAAATATACGCACGTTTTGTTACACTCTCACCCCAACCCTCAGGACCAATTTCATCCGTCCTTTTCAGACATTGAACCCAAATCTGTTAGATATTGTATGTATCCTGCCGCTACGAATCCTGTATACAATTAAAACGTTTGGTCAGAAAATATTGAAAAATGTAACTACCCTCAATTATTTAAAAATATATTGACGCCTAACTCCAAACCAAGGTCTGTATAAGATGAACACTGAGTCCATAACATCTTCACAGTTGATTAACACATGAATAACACATGTAACAAGTATAGCGAACTTCCAAACCGTAGTTTGAAAGAAGATTGTGTCGCGATCAGACTGATGAACGGATAGATAGAGGGTATTACAAGAGGAAATCATAAATGTGAAAATAAGTATTTGTTAATTATAAATAGAGTTCCTTAAAACGAAAAATCCTTACTGAGGAAACACGTGCAAGACTATTCACTTGACCTTTTCCAAAATCACGTGACGGTGCACCTGAATAGGGACATACATATTTTTATTTTGCAAACAAATAATACATTATGTATTAATTAACTATTAATATTTCTCTAGAAGTGTGGGTTAAATATTAGAGTCAGTTTCAATAAAGGTAAACATGTTTATTTGGATCTGGGTCTAGGACATTGGAATTGTCCTATGAAGAGCCCTTTTTACCTGATGTTTCCCATGTTCTTTATCATAATTTAGCTGCATGATTTTATATGTTAACAACTTAGAATTTTCTAGGAATGTATTTCGGACATACATCTTGGCTCTGCTTTTATGTCCTAGTTTGTTTTATATAATCTTGTTTACTTGAAAACAGTACTCGGTCTTGTATTTAACATCTGAGGCCAAATCAGTCTTAATGTTGTGTTCAGTATTTCATCTGGGGTAATTATTTTTTCAAATTATTATTCATTGGAAATATAAAATTCTCATCTATAATAGTCTTGGACTGTAACATTAATGTGGAATTATAGTGAATTTAGAGAAGAAAACGTTTGGATTATATTATTGTGAATTATATTATTGTGATACATTAAAAATAATATTAATTCATCTACACTCTATAGGCACGTCAACACAGTCAATATTGAAATTTATTTGGAATACCAATAGAATTCAGTTGAAACTTTAAATATTTCGACTTGTGATAAATCTCTTAGGACTATTTTGGGTTCAATTCGCATTACTGTAAGTTTTTTTATATATAAAAAACAAACTTTTTTCACTTATTAATATAGGGAAATAATTTTCTTTTAATTGTAAAAAAATGTTGGTTACCACTAATTTCTGTTAGTTTATGACCATAGAGTCGTAATAGAAAATCGGTGTCTCGTGTACGGGATACGAATTTCTCCAACATATTTTTAAAAAAAAACTTTTTTTCATTAAAATTTAAATACACTTTGTTTCGAATTTTTATAAGTCCCAAGTTTAATTTTGCATATTTGAGAAATCAAAATTGAAACTAACAAGCGACCTCTCCGATGGCTTAGTGGTTAGAGCGTCCACCTCTTTTGCGGGAGGTCGCGGGTTCGTACCCCGGCCTGTTCGTATCAAAGATATTAAAAATAGTACTATCAGCTGCCTCGCTTGTCGCTAAGAATTAAGAAGTTAGTGTTATCACTGGTCTGCATCGTGTCAGGATAATGTAACTGGGTGTGACATCATGCCACATGTCTGCGGTATGATGTCCCAGTGTTAGACATCACTATAACCTGCTACATTGCAGACATCGTTGCAATATGACTGAGAAATTGTAAAAACTACGTTAAAAATCTAAATCAATCACACACACATACACGCACACACACAAACACACTGTTCTTTAAAAAGGATAAATTACTCCAATTTGCCAGACAATATGTGTCTAAGGGTTCTTTTACAAAGAAACAAATAAGAATATTGAGTCCAATTTTAAGTGGTAATTTTTTATGATACAATCGCGTTGGGTTTGATTAGTAAATATCTGTTTGGTTCTAATACAAGATGAAGACATATTTATGAGATCTTCGGCTTCAGAAAGTGAAAGTTGAGAAACAAATTCAAGTGAAGAAGAGGAGAGAGACAAATGCAGTTGAAGAAAGAGAAAGATTGGAGACAAATGCAATGAGAGAGAGAGAGAGAGAGAGAGAGAGAGAGAGAGAGAGAGAGAGAGAGAGAGAGAGAGAGAGAGAGAGAGATGTTAAGTTAAATGCAAAGGGGAAAATAAGAGACGGAATTATAGACGCAGAGAGAAGTAGAAAAGGAAGAAAGGGAATATCAATTTAGATTAACAGAATTAGGGATGGCGAGTGAAAAGCACTCCTCCACTTTGCGCACAAATTCAGATGTTGATATTACCAGAACTATTATGTTAGTTCCCACTTGCACTGAAACAGAAGTAGATAAATAATTTCCTCGTTTTGGAAAAAAGTTGAAGTTTGAAATGGACAAGAGAGCATTAGATTCTATTATTACAAAGTATACTTATTGGCTAAGCTCTTGAAGTCTTTAGTTCACTATCAGTACAACTGAAATGCTAATTATATGCTTAGAAAATATGTCTTTAAGGGTTATGAGTTGAATCGTATCAAGAGAAGTTTAGGAACTGTATTAAAGAAACTGGACATACTTTTGCAAGAGAAAGCGAACAAGTATTTGATAGGTGGTGCTCAGCCAAGATAGCCTCAGAGAACTCGTAGTTATTGAAGAGTTCAAGAATTGTGTCTACGGTGACCTTTAGACATATCTTTATGAAGAAATGTTCAATACTTTAGAAAATTCTGCTCGTACAGCTGACGATTATCTTTGACTCACACAAACTTTCTCTTGAGAGTAAGACTTGCACTCAACAGTTTATTTGTAAAAAGTCATTTCAGTCTCAGCCGAGCACATTCAAATCTCAAACTAGAACAAATTTTGTGATACGAATTTTCCGGTAAGAGTGATCAGAAATCCTTATCTCTTTCTACGAGCACCTATTGCAAGAAGAAGGAACGTGTTATTTCTGATTACTGCAGATTGCTGTTGTTGTTTTTGGGCTTAAAGCGATTTTTCAGCACACGATAGCCTATTTATGGCGGCCAGTATTAAAGGTGGAGGAAGAAACCGGGAAATCACCGGAAAGAACTACCGACCCACGAGAAGCTACTGGCAAGCTTTCTCACATATCCACATTCGCTGAATCCTAGACTCGAACCCACGAAGACAGAGGTGAGATGGCAGTGACTGCAGATTGCAAAATAAGCAACATACCTATTCCAAATGTTCTTATTTATAAGAGGTCACGGTCACGGTCATGAATTGAAGGCTATACTTTTATTGGGTCAAACAAACTCTAGTCTGATTTTATTATGGAAAATTATGTACCATTCATGTCGATAGGTTCTATATCACCTATTAGTGATTTTGACAATCCTACATCCAGCCACCCCACCCCCCCAAAATGTAAAAGAGTCACTTACTATCAGATAACTTACATTTTTCGGAGACGTCTTCTTAATTAAAGTGTTCTCATTTTTAATGTTTAGAGCGACTTTGTTATCGATAAGCTCCATTATGTAAATTTGTTATCAAACTTAGTCTCAAGACGGATGACAATCAGAACTGTGATTCTTTTTATTTATGACTAGCTGGATATAAGCTTGTGGTTAATTCGCCTGTAACTGACAAGCCTTGTTTGAATCAGAATGTGGCATCTATTAAAAATGAAATCCCCGATTTAAACCCATATTGTGCAGTTACTAAAGATATGTCAAATAAAGCACATGAAAATGGTTTTGATATGGAAATTATTACTTTAGCTGACACATTTATTGGTCAGGCTTTTAATGAGGTCACTTTTGCATCTTGTGTTTATTAATCAAAAGGTATTGATCACTGTAATCATCCTTTTTATTCTATTCACTTGTAAAACAGAAACATTATCCTGATAACTATTTGTTTCAGATGACTATTAGCGAAGCCGAAGCCACAGAAGTACCTGTTTGTTTTTTTTTAAACATGGGATCATTATGAGGACATGGATATAACCTGAGGTACATAGACACACACATACACACACATAGTTTGTGAAATTAATCTAGGCTAAATTTATGCTATGTTTTATCATTCAAGATCATGCACATTAGCACTTGATGGACCTGTAAATTTGTCTTGAGTTTGCCCAAAATATGTCAGTTTACAATGCCACGGAAAAATAATAATCCAGATCTTTGTTCAGAGGACGATAGTCGAGCATAAAAAGTAGTTCCAATCCAAAAATCAAGCCATTAATCACACGAATGGCTTTCTTATTTATACTAATTTCTCATTTCATACCTTTCCATATATATCATGATCATAACCATCATCATGATAGCGATCACGATCATCATCATCATCGTTGTCGTCGTCGTCATCTCATAATTATCAGTACATAGTTTGGTAGACCTTTGATGCATCACACAAGACTGAACGACCAGTTTTCTCTATTCCTCTTGATTTTCCGTCTTTCTCAGTGATTCGCTCAATGTCATGCCTGTCTGCTCTCGAATGTTGTATTCCCACCTTTTTCTCTGCCTGCCTTTCTTTCTTCTTTATTGTACAGTGCCTTGTAGGATTGTCTTTGCAAGTCCTAATGATCGTGAGACATGTCCATATCACTGCAGTTTACATGTTTCTTTCACTGTGCTCAGGATGTCTTCATGAGGTCCAATGGTTTGTGTTATCCTTTGCTGTATTTCTTCATTGGTGACACGGTGAACTTGTCATACAGATGCTCTATTACTCTGATGAGGTTGACATTGATATTGTACAATCTCATGGTCGTCCACAGGCTCAATGTCAAGCCAGTCCACTCTCGAATGTTGTCTTCCCACCTTTTTCTCTGCCTGCCTCTCTTTTTTCTTCCTTGTACAGTACCTTGCAGGATTTTCTTTGCAAATCCTGATGATCCTGAGACATGCCCATACCACTGCAGTTTACATTTTTTGCACTGTGCTCAGAGGTCTTAGTGAGGTTCAATGGCTTGTCTTATCCTTTGCTGTATTTCTCCATTGGTGACACGGTGACCTTGTCATACAGATGCTCTATAACTTTGATAAGGTTGGCATTGAAGTTGTAGTTTCACGGTCGCCCACTGGCTGAATGCCTGGCCCTGTCAAATGCCTTCTTGAAATCAACGAAGACGTGGTACAGATCTTGCTGGTGTTGGAGGTACTTCTAAAACAATATCCTGAGGCTGAATATATGCTCTTTGGTGCTGCGCCCAGCTCTGACACCTGTCTGCTACTCGGCAATGATCTATTCAGCTTGTGGCTGTAGTCTGTTTAGCAGTATCCGCAACGTGACTTTGCTTGGATTACTTATAAGACCAATTGTACGGTGTTTTTATTATAAGTTGCCTTTTTCACTTAAGCATATCAGACAAATCAACAACGCAAAATATTGATTAATCTATCTTAATGTATTTTCCATTTGTGCATCTGGTCATAGATCAAATGGTGTTAGGGCTATTTTAGTCTTTAACTTGATAAGAAGGTACATTAATACATTAAAAATAATTCTACGACTTAATGTGAATCTGCTTCATTATGTTTAGCTAGGACTAAAATGCAAAAGATATAATGATGCTTACAATTTTTTTAAAACAAGATTTACTCCATCTTTTTATAAAATCAACAAGGTAGTTATTTCTTTTAATTGTATGTTTAAACTATAATTTCTAATTAACTCCTTTTCAACAAAATTTTGTCGTTGACCTTCATATATTCGTATTGTTATTATAAAGGTCATTTTAGTGCTAAATTTAAATTAAGTCTTTCGATACACTAGAAGTCACCTTAGTAGTTACAACTTGAGAGAACTATGATACCATGTGCGATTCATTTTGAATTTAGAAAACATTGTGCCACTAACTCGCATTTTTATAACTTTGGACTAGGAGCTGTAACGTTTTTGGTTTTGTAATATTATGCGTCGATAGCGGTTTGCAATCCTGCATCATTTGCATGTCTTTCATGCATACATTTTACTAGATAACACGTTGTTCTGAAAAGAAAGACATGTACATTGGCTTAAGTGTTAGATCAATCAACAATACATTTTGTCAACATAATTCAGGTAAGGGTAAATCATGATAAACACAAAGTTTGACCAGTGCAATGATTTTAGTTTTTACCTGAGGGATAGTTTTGTTTGTTTAATTTTAGTATATCATATTTTTAAGGAAAAATAATTCATCTTATGATTCTGCTTAAACATTGCTTACCATTTGTTTAAAAAAACTTTGCATTTATTACTAGGTTAAATTTTTCTGGCTCGTTTCTTTAGGTCGCCATTCCTAAAGTTCCTCATCTTTTCATTAAACAGTATGTTCCTCTGTGTCACTTCATTATGCACGAAAGGCCGGTAAAATATCAGGATTTACATTAATGGTGGTAAAAAAAGAGTAGATCAGGTATATGTAAAAGCACTATGATGCTTTTATGAAAGGCTTGCATGTAAGTAAACAAATTGTATTTTAAATGTTTTTCTGGGAATTATATGTAAACAAAGCTGTACAACAGAGACAGACAAACAGATAAATGTTGTTTCAATATGTATACTTCACAACGTCTTAAAGTTGAATAAAGGTGGCTACTATCGAACATAAGCCTAAAACTCAATAATTCGTTGAAAAACTTGTCTAACTTACCTTTGCATTGTATCCACCTAGTGTGAGAAGGATGAAATCAATAATACATTGAAAAAAAAGAATTGTATTTTGCATGAAATTAAAAGGCCAATATTGCCAGAAAGGAAATCAATCAAAATGAGAAGGAAAATATTCAAGGAAAATACTTATTTATTAAATATAATTCAAATCTTGGAGTGCTATTTCTGTGACGATGTATAATTCCACATTCAGGAAGAAAACACCGAGTTCACTTTGAGAAAGAAAATTAAATAAGATTTTTAAAAATTGTAGCAGGCTTAATAAACAACAGAAATATCACCAAAATTAATGACTTTAGCATTAAGCAATGATATTATCTAGAGTACTACTACTACTACTATTACTACTACTACTACTACTACCACTACTACTACTACTACGAATAATAATGATAAAAAACATTTATTATTATAATTATTATTATTATTATTATTATTATTATTATTATTATTATTATTATTATTATTATTATTATTATTATTATTATTATTATTATTATTATTATTATTATTATTATTATTATTATTATTATTATTATTATTATTATTATTATTATTATTATTATTATTATTATTATTATTAATATGGCAGCTGCTGCAGCAATAATAGTAGAAGTTGTACTAGTTTTTGATTTAGCGGGTCTCTACAATTTGCGACAGAAATAACATTAAACATCATTATTAAACATCATTTATTTATTCATTCAGTATCCTTAGCTAATTACTGTAAAACATAACCATAATGCTGAGATGATGGCACCTGTCTTTGGTATAATCATATTCACTGAATAGTCTATATCACATTATATAGTCATTAACGTTATTAATATATTCCCTGTTTTGATAAAGGAAATTATATATATATATATATATATATATATATATATATATATATATATATATATATATATATATATATATATATATATATATATATATATTCATATATAACATGAGCTTTCAAGCAGCTAAGGTCTTTACTGGATCATACATCATCGAAGCAGCTTAAGAAAAAGGACTTCAGAAACTAAGTAATGAAGTATATTTTTATTTCCATTTATCTTCTTTGTTATTTTCACAGTGGTGGGTAGGGACAGAGGCGATTTAGTACATATAGTACATATAGTACATTTAGTATATATATATATATATATATATATATATATATATATATATATATATATATATATATATATATATATATATATATATATATATATATATATATATATATATATATATATATATAGAGAGAGAGAGAGAGAGAGAGAGAGAGAGAGAGAGAGAGAAA
>JAEAOA010001685.1:342500-345000 GCA_016746295.1 Potamilus streckersoni | reverse complement strand
ATAGAAAACAATGAGATCAGAAGTGCTTCATTTGATAGAAACATTTCGAGTTAGATAGGACATTTAAACAAATGGGCTAGAGTTGTCAGTGTGAAGCTTGAATATGGACATAATAAAGATACAAACACATAAGTGTCAGCCTGTAACATTAAATGCTTTTCTCAGAAATATAATCTATTATTATTAGAAAGAGAAAACAACGTTTCCTCCGAATGTTTGAATTAAGATTTCACTGATCTCCATCATGACTGACCTGGAGATTTGAGTAATTATAAATAATTCAATTACCAACATTGGCTATGTAATCGCCTCAAATTTAACAGACAGTGATCAAACATTTAAAAGTATTCAAAGGACACATTTTGTGACAAAATTACAAAATAGCTAATTCTGGTGTTAACTTTGATATCGTTTAGTTTGAATAAAACTAGTCTCATTGGTGAAACGATATATTTGATCAACTTCATCACTATTAAAATAAGACTCATATCATGTGTTTAATTTTAAATTAATTTCTTTCTCTAAAGACAAACAAGTACTGACTATACGTTATTTTCGATAAGTGCATCATCACCATTCTAAGTATCAGGTAAATTTAGTTCCTTAAGAAACTGATTGCATTTCATTTTACATGTTATCAAATTATTTTCAATTCTTAGTGGACAAGAGAGCTATTTATTATTAGAATTATTGTTGGTGTTTAGGGACTATCAAACAACAAAACCAGTGTACACAAATATTTCAACATGTGGTTGTTTCTTGACCGTGATAATATATGCTCATAATTTAATATACAAGCTTTTATATGGTAAGTTGAGAAATTATTATATAGAATTCGAAGAATAAATAATATTTATATTTGTGTATATGACTACATTTAACTCCTAAAAACGTTGCTACAGTATTTCAGCTCTACATGTACATGCAACGACTACAGATTGAACTTGGTTGACTACAGAGGTTAGAATCCATATTTTTGTTTTCTCTATTCCAGTGATTGACTATTTGTGCACCAATCCGAAACTTCTTTGAAAAATATTTCCTAAAAAGTTCTAAATAGAATTTAGTTAATTTCGAGTTAGAATTAGTGTTTTACTTCTTTATGAAATAAATTGATGAGTGATCTTGCAAAGAAACCGTAGGATATCATTAATTTAGGAAATCAGAATCTATATAAAATATACAGGAAGAAAGACTAAAATTTATTATCAAACCTGGCCGCTATTCTTTTACTTTAACATAATATAAATTATGCGTTTTTCCCTCTCCTTCTCGTTATTATTATTATTATCATTATTATTATTATTATTATTATTATTATTATTATTATTATTATTATTATTATTATTGCTGCTGCTGTTGATATTATTATTATTATTATTATTATTATTATTATTATTATTATTATTATTATTATTATTATTATTATTATTATTATTATTATTATTATTATTTGATAAAGTTAGTCATACTCCAGATTATACTTTTCACTTTTCTGTTTATTTGATGAATTAATAAATTATTCATTCTTTTCAGCTAATATTGTATTTAACTACCTTCAGAATGCAATAAAACTATATCTTTTTGTAAAGAGTTAACGTTTGACTCGTACTCATATGTATGTATGTATGTATGTATGTATGTATGTATGTATGTATGTATGTATGTATGTATGTATGTATGTATGTATGTATGTATGTATGTATGTATGTATGTATGTATGTATGTATGTATGTATGTATGTATGTATGTATGTATGTATGTATGTATGTATGTATGTATGTATGTATGTATGTATGTTTGTATGTATGTTTGTATGTATATATGCATACATGAGTGTGTATGCATGTATGTATATGTGTTTGTGTGTGTAATGTAATTACACGTATATGTGTGCATGTATCTATTTATACTTGGAATTTTGATCAATCGCAGCCATGGAAATCAAACTCTAGCACTGTTAATTGCTTTGTGAAGATATTTTTAAAGAAGCATATCATTTGAAGTCATTAAATACGCTTAATACTTATCGAATATAAATTTAAAGAACGAAAATCGTTTCTGTTTCTCCCGAAATGTGTGATAAGTTTCGTTAGATAAAGTTAAGAGCTTTATATCCAGCGCTTATAGATTGTACACCTTTATTTTAAGTTATTTCTATACAAAAAAGAAAATCTGGTTTAATTTCACTATGAGTGCAATAGGCACGTTATAATTGTTTTTCCTCCCACAAACTGTTTACATTATTAATGTGTGCACTCTCACAAATTGTTTACGTTATTAGTGTATGTACTCACACACACAAAGTATTTACGCTATTAATGTAAGCACTCACACAAAGTGTTTACTATATTAATATAGGTACTCACACAAACTGTTTACATTATTAATGTATGTACTCACACAAAATGTTTACGTTATTAATTGATGTACTCACAAACTGTTTACCTTATTAATGTATATACTCACACAAACTGTTTACGTTATTAATGTATGTACT